>JBBUKS010481180.1:0-16550 GCA_038050645.1 Hedychium gardnerianum
CTAATATGTTTCTCATCCTTAATGAGTAACACGTCTCTTGATTCACTTATGAGAAATTTAAATTTCTCAGGAATTAGACGTGTCCTACTAGATCTACAAAGTGACGGTGTATTAACAGGTTCAACCATTATCTCTTCCCTATGAGCAACATGTTGTAGGTCTTAATTAGGCGTCTCTTTAGTGTCTATTGGAGTTACTTGAACTACTCTTAGTTCAACCTTACTCCCACTATTTTGCTATAAGAGAAACTCTTTCTTTAGAAATACAACATGACTTGAAACAAAAACCTTTTGTTCTAAGGAATGATAGAATTTGTAACCCCTAGTTTGCTTAGGGTAACCAATAAATAGATACTTATTAGACTTAACATCCAGCTTATCTAATATAGTCCTCTTCACATAAGAAGGAAAACCCCATATCTTCAAGTAAGATAAATGAAGTTTCTTATTAGTCTATATCTCAAATGGATTAGTAGAGACTGCCTAAGTTGGGACTCAGTTTAGCAAGTAAAAAGTTATCTCGAGTGCGTAACCCCAAAAGAATTTGGGAAGACTCACATAATTGATCATTGACCTAATCATGTCCAACAAGGTTTGGTTTCGCCTTTCTGACATACCATTGAGTCTCATTGTTCATAAGATAATCTTAAAACTCTTGGCTTAAGTATTCACCACCTCAATCCAATTGAAGTATTTTAATACTTTTGTCAAGTTATTTCTCTATTTCATAACTAAATTCTATGAACTTTTTCAAAGGTTTCAGACTTGTATCTCAATAGATAAACATACCTAAATCGTGAGTGTTCATCGATGAAGGTGATGAAGTAGCTATAACCTCCTTGCATGAGTTGACATGGGTTCACATACATCAGTATGTATAAGGCCCAATATGTCATTCTCTCGTTCACCTTTTTCTCTTAAAAGATAACTTAGTCATCTTTCCTTTTAAGCATGAATCGCTTGTATCAAATGATTCTAGAATTCCATACTTGTATAATTCAGACATGTGTTTTTACTTATATGGCCAAGGCGACAATGCCACATATAGGAAGTTAATTGATTATCTAATCATCTAATATTCTTTAGCTCACTTATGTCATTACATATATGTGAGACACACTCGGTATCCAATACCTACGTGTTTAAAGAAATAGTATGAGATCCAATCTCAAAGATATCTGAAGGATATAGGGCTTCGGATGCCTTTTCTTCTTCATTGACTCATGATAAATCTTGTCATTTCTTCTCCAATGTCCCATCTTACCACAATGGTAACATGGGCCCTTTGGAGTAAGTTCTGTTTTCTTGGCCTTGAAAATAATTCTCAAGTTTCAAAGTCAATATAAGAAGTTCAGCCCAGTCAGTTTATTTGTTTCCAAAATCATGCGCAAATTCAAAGAAAACATTTTTGATTCTAATAAACTAGAAATGAGCAAATGTGAGAGAGATGTTTTACTATGTAAATGTAAACAATTTACATACACAAATGAATCTCACTTATTTATCGAATTCAAGAGGTTGTAGGTTTTCTCCAAGTGGGTTGATATCCATCATAGATAAAAATAACCTTGGAGTGAGTCCAATAAGTCATTCTTAGCTACAATGGACATATACCAATTATGTATCACTTATACATAACTACCACATTATGTTATTAACTAATTGATATTCGCATAAATATCGAGTTGTTAACTCATTGACAAGTATACATCTTATACATATTACCCAACTTTACCCCTATCCACATTAATTTTAGAGTGAGTCCAACAAGCTAATACATCAAGTTAAAGTCAACCCATTAATCATGAGATCGTATCTCAATGGTTTGAAGATATCTAATTTCAAGTCAAGCTTAGAGTGAGTCCAACAACCCAAATAAGAAATCAGACTCTGGTTATTACCATATTAATAGAAGGTTCATATTAATAGAAGGTCTAGACTTTAAAATTGAAGTAAGGGATTTATGTCTCGTCGTCATCATAACATCACACGCATGACATAAATGATAACACATGTCACATGACATGCATGACATAATGATATGACACATCGCACACATGACATAAATGATGATATGACATATATATGGCATGGCATAATTAATGCAACTAATTATGGAATGGTATAACTCATGTCATAGTTGTCACAAATTTTATTTGGATTTAGAATTTAATTAAGAATCTGATTTTCATAAATCAAGATTCATTAATTAAATTAAGAAACATATTTCCAAATCTAATTATATATTTTATTTAGGAAAATTCCAAAACAAGAAAAAATAATGTAATTAGGAAACAATTTTCGAACTAATTAGGAAATATAATTAGAATAATCTTGATTAAATCATAATCATTCCATAATTAGAATTTCCTAAAATATTTCAAAAAATTTACAAAATTGGATTTTCCTAACAAAATAGGAAACTTTCCAAAATTAGAATTTCTTAAATTATTTCTATAAAATTTCCAAAATTGGATTTCCCTAACATTTTAGGAAATATTCCAAAATTAAAATTTTTCTAACAAAATATGAAACTTTCAAAAAAAAAAAATCCTAACAAATTAGGAAAAAAATTCAAATCTAATTCTACGACCAACTACGACTCATAAAATAATTTTACGATTATGTCAAAGCACAATCAGGCTCTGATACCACTGTTGGGGAGCCCGATATGATGTGTGCATTGGACATGTTTTACAAAATGTGGAGCGGAAGCAGAAATAAAACTATTTTATTACAACACACACATCACATGCATGCAGAATACAACAGTGTCATACATAACCACAATATAAAATTTTACGATAATGAATTATACATGCGAGTTCATATTTAAACCCTGTAGTAATCGTTTGTTAGCCTCTCAAGACTAGCCTCTTTCGAAATCAATGAGCAAGCTTAACGAAGCTTGCCTCTACTCATATCTATGCTGAGTTATCCTCGAGACGACTTTGCTAAGTCACGAGTCGTGTCACCTCTTCGATACTAGTCGAAGGGAGGAGCCAAAATGATATGAGAGAGGGATTATGTCTCGACTCGGTATCCGACGGCTCAAAGCAACCCAGCGGTACCAAGAAAGGTGAATGGTAGGTGAATGATAGTCATATGGCTGTTGTTTTGAGGCTAGAACCTTGCTACCCATAATGGGGCAGCATGTTATCAATGGCTAAAATTTTCGACAGAAACTATTCCTGGTCTGACAGCCCCATATCAAGTATGGCAGCCAGCTTTAGCTGATAACAACTAGTGTTGGGCGACTGTAGGGATGGTCAGAGCAGCTCTACTGAGTGACAACAGCCTCTATGGGAGGCAGCGCAAGGAGGACTTTACTCATTGTGTTCGCTGTTCGACAACAGGTGCCGAAAGGGGAAGCACACCTTAAGCATATTGCTTGGCTGCTGAGCTCCAGCCGAAAGAACAATTTTTGTTGCCAACAAATTCTTTGCGCAGTGGAACTCAACTAGCGGTGGCGGCCAGAAGGGGCAGCACACCCCTCGGCTAGTGATGGAGGCCCTTGGCCGACGGTGGCAGCAACCCAGGAAGTAGAACAACAAGTTGCTGATGGTGGAAGCATCTCTTGGGCTGCGGCAAAATTGTTTTCGTTGGCCACACCAAAGAGGACAACAACTCCAAGTTGTTGTTTGCTGGTTCCTGTAGCTGTCAGAGGCTTGAAGAGCTTCCGGCGACAGAGGATGGATGGCGGTGCAAAGGAGAGTCTCTCCTTTGTGTTGTGGTTAGCGGTGGCAACAAAAAGAAAAACTTTTCCTTTTGTTTGGGCGGCAAAAGAAGGAGAAAGTGGAGAGAGAGAATAAAAACCTAAAACAATTTTAGGTTAAGTTCGATTAATTAATTTTCCTCTCTTTCTATATCTTTATATAGATTCTCTTATCGAGTTTGAATAACAAATTAAAACCTGTATCCGTTAACCCAAAATCTAAACCATTAGCCATAAGTTTGATTCAAGACCAAACCATGTTGGTTCAAAACAAAAACACCTTGGTTCATTAACCAAACTTTTTTTAATTAAAACCAAACCAATTTGGTTTATAATTAAACCAAAGAGGGTTTAACTCATCTACAAGAGTCGTGGCACATCCGCGCTTTCATTGCGCCAAACCCTTTCAAGATTTGCCCTCTGTCTGGACAACCACTTTTGATCCCACCAAATATGATATGAACTTAGCAAATGCAAAGACAACCGCTAATAATTCTTTTCCTATAGTAGCATAGTTGATTTGGAGATCGTCTAGGGTTTTACTAGCATAATGTATTGCATACACTTTCTTATCCTTTCTTTGTCCCAACACTGCCCCTATTGCATAGTCACTTGCATTACACATAATTTCAAATGGAAGCTTCCAATCCAGTGCTTGCATTGTAGGAACGGTTACCAAAGCTCTTTTTATTCTATCAAAAGCATCTAGATAATTTTGATCAAAACAGAAGTCAACATCCTTTATCACTAAATTGGTCAAAGGTTTGGAAATCTTTGAGAAATCTTTTTTGAAACGTCAGTAGAATCCTGCATATCCTAAGAAACTCCTTACTCTCTTCACATTTATTGGAGGAGGAAATTTCTCAATTACTTCTACTTTTGCATTATCCACTTCAATTCCTCGTTTAGAAATTTTATAACCCAGAACAATTCCTTCTTTATCCATAAAATGACATTTCTCCCAATTTAGGACCAAATTAGCTTCCTCACATCTCTGTAGAACTCTAGAGAGATTAGATAAACATGTGTCTAAGTCAATTCCATACATAGAAAAATCGTCTATGAAAACTTCCATTATGTCTTTAATCAAATCTGAATAGATAGCCATCATGCAACATTGAAAAGTAGCAGGAACGTTACAAAGACCAAAAGGCATTCTTCTATAAGCAAAGGTTCTATACGGGCAAGTAAAAATGGTCTTCTCTTGATCATGAGGATGTATTGGAATTTGTAAAAATCCGGAATACCCATCTAGATAGCAAAAATATGTGTGCTTAACAAGCCTTTCAAGCATTTGGTCAATGAAGGCAAGAGGAAAATGATCCTTCCTAGTCTCATTGTTTGACTTTCTATAGTCAATGCACATAAGTCATCCAGTAACTAATCGAGTAGGAATTAATTTATTATTCTCATTTTCAACTATAGTCATCCCTCCTTTCTTTGGAACCACATGCACAAGGCCACTATCAGAGATTGGATAAATAATTTCTACATCTAGTAGCTTCAACACTTCTTTCCTGACCACTTTTTTTCATGTTAGGATTTAGCCTTCTCTGATGTTCGATTTAGCATTTATGATCATCTTCAAGAAATATTCTATGCATGCACAGAAAATGACTAATTCCTTTAATGTCATCGATGGTGTATTTGATTACCTTCCTATGCAAGCTTAGCTCTCTAAGCTACTTTTTGGTCTCATATTCATTCAAACTTGTGTTGACAATCACTATAAATGTCGAATTTGGCCCAAAAAATTCATATCTGAGATTAGAAGCAAGCGGTTTATGTTCTACTTGAGGTGGTATAACTTCTTGTTCAGGAGGGCCTTGTTCAAGCATCTTAATATGTTCATACTCTTGTGATTGAGAAGGAACTTCTTCAATAAACTCATCATCTTGAGCTTCTGACTTTCCATGACTTGCCTCCAAAGGATCCTTTAATGTTTGAAGAAGTAAGTTCTTCAAGATCATCACCACCTCTCCATACAACTTTATCTATTTGCTTAAATATTTCATGTTGACACTGGTTGACACTTTCTTTAAGGTTTTCAACATTTCTATTTGTTGGATATAGGTCATCTTTGACATCTAACTTTGCAATTCAAGGATTTTTATTGAGGGAATCATCAAATTTTCTTCTGACCATTCATTAAGGTTTGTTACTACCCGGTCAATCAAATCATATGCTTCATTCAAACTCTTTTTCATAAGAGAGCCCCCTGCTGCTGAATACAACTGAGTCTTGTTGGAGAAAGAAATCCAAATGTAAAATATGTGGATGATCAGCCACTTTTCTAGACCATGGTGTGGACATTGTGGCAACAAGTTTAGGAATCTTTTCCATGCTTTGCATAACGACTCTCCATCTTTTTGCTTGAAGCTCATGATTTGATTCCTTAGATAAATTATTTTTCTTGGTGGAAAATACTTGTTCAAAAATTATTATTCTAATTCATCCCATATTGTGATGCATCTAGGCGGTAAAGTATTTAACCAAGTTTTGGCTGAATCTCTGAAACTAAAAGGAAATGCTAGTAGCCAAATGGTATCTTCCAGAATCCCTTCATATTTCAATATATTGCAATATTTGTAGAATTCCAGAAGATGTTGATACATATTTTTAGAGTTTGACACTCCAAATTGATCTTCTTGAATCATAGAAATAAATGCTGGATCAAGTATGAAATTTTGAGCATAAATAGGTGGGGGTACAGGATCCAGTCCCCTTCATAATAGGGAAGCAGCATAATCTTTCAGAGACTTGTTTATGATGGAATGTATTTCATATGCCGTCAACCTCAGAATCAATATATAAAAGATTTTCTGAAATGTTAGCCCTTCACATGCAAACGAACGAATCCAAATCTCCTTCAGAACAATGTTCCAAAATAGAATTATTTGCACAAAAGAAAATGCAGAATTGAAGAAAGCAAAGTAAATTGCAAAGCTATTCACAAGATAAGAAAATGAAGAAATTTATCTACAAAAAGAAAAAGGGCCTAGAGTAATGAAATTTCTTATCAACTAATGTTAATCAAAACAATCCCCGACAATGGCGCCAAAAACTTGTTGTCTAAACTGCAAGTGCACTGCTAAGTCATCAAGTAATAAAAATATCGATCCACGGGGACTGTTGGTTAAGCACTAACTAAGTCTGCAAAGCAAGCTATCTAAACATTGAAGGTTGTGAAAGCTTTAGAACTAGAGATTGAGAGAGAGAGAGAGAGAGAGAGAGAGAGAGTGATAGAGAGAGTTTTATTTGAAAATGAGTTGACTTGGGAAAGTGATTCTATGATTTCGATTTCATTATGATGCTAGTTGATTTACTATGGATTGTTTATTACCTTACCATCCATATTTATACTCTTGTAGGGATTCTAACCAAATTATAGGTATATAACCTATGAAGGTTACACCGGAGTGTTTACACAATTTCCTTCCAATGATATTAAGTAGAAGAGGTAATATAAAAAGTCCGGGTAAAGGGATACCCTCTGTCACTAAGGGCCCCCCAATAATACAATCTAGATTACACAAGTCACTTCCTAAGATTGAATTAGTGAAAACTCATTAAACTCTAATTAACTAATCCCTTATAAAGAATTGGCTCTCATTTCAAGGTGATGACTCTAGAAGGTCCGTTTAAAGGTAACCCTCTATCACTGAGGGCTCCCTAGTCATACAATCTAAGGTGTCTCTCATACATGGTGACCAATCTTTCACATCCACATGCATATACTTCACACACATTCAATCAAAAACAATCAAGACATCACACACATGGAATAAGTCATAAACATGTCATTGAACAAGGAAATTAGCAAATTCACAGTTTACACATCAGCATCACATCAAAACTACTTCCTACATCCTAGAATTCGGGAGATCTACTGCATAACAAGGAAATTACAATCCAAAGATAAGAAGAGAAGCATTCTTACAATCCAAATGAGAATGGAGAAAAAGAAATGCTCATTGAGTTGATGTCATTGTCTTTAGATGAAATCCAAGCTTCGGAGGTGGATGGATCATCGAATCTACTATGGAATTAGACCTAGTGGGTTCCCCAAAAGGGAGAACCCTTCCTCCCCTCGAAAAGGGGATCTAGTCGCCCTTTTATAGGTGCCCCATGGTTGGACATTATGAACATGGTCGTGCCTTTGAGGCACGGCCGTGCCATGGCAAACCTCTAGAAAAAGGCACGGTCGGACTATGGGGATGCTGCTCTTCATGCTGGAGAAAGGCACCGTTTGTCTTTGGGGCCCAGGCCATGAAAGATGTTGGAATGTTTAAGACATGGCTGATAAGACATGGTCGTTCCTTGGAGGCATGACCGGGATATGGAGTTCCCTAGACTGGTTGAGATTGAGTTTGAAAGGGCATAATCGTGCTTGGGAGGCACGACCATGCCTGGGAGGCACGGTCATGCCTAGGAGGCACGACCATGTCTGGGAGGCACGACCGGGCCATGTTGATTGCTGGAAAACTTGGAGCATCTCATAAAAAGATACAGTCATGCCTGGAAGGCACGACCATGCCATGAATGTTGCTGGAGAACACCCCTTACTGAGCCATGCCTTAGAGTCATGGCCTTGCTCTGGTTGAAGAAGGCATGGTCGTGCCTGTGGGGCACGACCGTTCTTGGTTGATATTCTCCTAAGCTTGCTGCAATGCCGGTTTTACTCTATCTTAGCTCCAAATTGCGTCCTGTCAATGAAAATATGAAAAGAGCAGATCTCCGAACTAAAAGAATAAAAGCAGTCACATAATAATGAAATAGGGTGCGATAGAGTAAATCATACTCATGAAATGCAAGTAGATGTGTAACAAATAATGCCTAGAAACATGAATAATCTACGCACATCATAAGCCTAGAATGTCATATAGACTTCTAGATTAGGCTTGGTTGTTTGCTTGTTTGTACGCATGTCTTGAAGGAACCTGGAGTTGGAAGAAAGATGGAAAGCAAACAAAGGCAATTGAATGCATTCAGACAAAATATGGGGTGTACCAAAATTGACTCGATTTTAACTAGCCCCAAGCCAGTTCGATCGGCCAATCCCAAGTATTAGTAGACCGATCCCAAAGATTGTAGACTGATTGGGTTTGGTTGACTGGGTTCAATCGATTGGTGACATAGCCTAGTTTGGTAGACTAAAAAACTTTTTTGATAGACCAATAAACTTGATAACCACGAGATCGCAAATCGTGATAAACTCGGTCATGGGGATCAAGTTTTATCCAGGATCGATTTATCAATAAGTCTTATCGGTAGATCGAAAAACTTCTATATAAGAAACCCTGAGCACGACATTCAAATCAATAATTCTCATATTTGGCTCTCCAACTTTATACTTAAAATATGATAAGACTCTGCTTGTGCGACTGAGGAAACGCCAGGAGGAGTGTGAGGCACTCAAGGCTTCCAGACCTACGACACTTGAGTTTGATTGCTTTATTTACAAGTTGTGATTTACTTTATATTATTGTGCTTGTAATTATAACATGTAAGCAAGGTTTCTCCGCCTCCAGAAGGCATTCGGAAAGGAGAATACTAGTGTATGGGGGGGGGGATCTCGTACATATGCCTTGGAATACGAACCCTAGGGGGGTTGGGAATCAAGTAAATCTGGTGTATCTCTTCTCTTTTGTTTTTAATTATTATTTTATATTCCATTGCGACTAGCTCTATAGAAAGAAAGAAATGAACAAGGAAACAAAGAAAATGAGAAGATCGATATTCAGCCCCCCTCTATCGATCTGCATCGACCCTACAATTGGTGTCAAAGCCTAAAGGGTTGTTGATTGGACTAACCACCAAAGGAGCAAGGAGGCCAAATATTGAGGGGGAGCAAGGTATGCATTTAGATTCAAGTTTTAAATTCCATATTATTTGCTTTAAGTGCAAGGAGAAAAGACACTACAAAAATAAGTGTCATGCTCATAAGATTAAGACGTCACAACTGGCGGCAAAGAAGAAACCGATTTTAAGAGTCCGGAGGAACAAAGAGCACATTGTGTGCTTCAAGTGCACAAAAATCTGGCCATTACAAGAACTAGTGCACATAGAAGAAGACGAAAAAGAGGTAAACAGAATTAGGGGAAGCGATTCAAGTTAGTAATTTTCCTTTACAAAAATGCCCCTAATAATTTGCAATAAATTAAATTTTCATGGTAAATTAGATAATAATTTGTACAATAAATTAGATAGATCTAGCAATTTGAAAAATTCAAATCTAATTATATTAAATAATTTAGAATTAAATAATAAACTTAATCAAGAAAATAACTAAGTCAACCTAAATCTAGATAAAATTATTCATAATCTTAACAAAATATTTTCTTTATTTAATCAAGATAAATCTAAATTGAACAATTCAATAAATTTAGAATTAATTAATTATAAAAATAAATCTAATTTGAAATATTCTAATTTAATAAATTGAAAATTAATTAATAATCAAGATAATTCATAAGATAAAACTAACTTGAACAAGTTAAATTTAATTAATTGAAACCCTAGAGGTTGATTGTACCAATATCCCTGTGAATTCGATATCTTTTTATTACTTAATGACAACCATGCATTTGCGAATGTTACACAATAAGTTTTTGCCACTGTTGCCAGGGATTGTGTCAAACTGATATTGATTGAAACAAAATTTTGTTAATCTAGATTTCTTTCGTTCTTGCAATTCTGCATTTTCTTTCTTTTTCTTCTTTAATACTATGTCTCTACCTTTTCTAACTTCTTTGTTTTGCAGGTGTTAGTGTTGTGTTTCCTTTTATGTGAAGATCTAACTTGTTAGGAAATCTTCAACTTGTCAATTCTAAGATGGATAGGACATTCCATCTAACTTGTTAGGAAACTTGCAAAAGCAATTAGAAGCAAAGCAGATTCAAGCAACAACCATGGCAAGCAAGTCATTGAAAGACTATGCTGCTCCAAGCATCAAAGGCCTAAGGTTAAGCATCACAAGACCTTCAATTGAGGCCAACAATTTTGAGTTGAAGCCTATTGTGATTCAGATGGTTCAACAAAATCAATTTGGTGGAGGATATAAATCAGCACTTGGAGATATTTCTAGAAATTTATGGAACCAAGAAGTATAATGCAGTTACAATAGAGGATATAAGATTGATGCTCTTCTCCTTCTCATTGTGAGACAAAGCAAAAGTTTGGCTCAACTCATTTCCAGTAGATAGCATCACAACATTGGACTAATGCGAGTAACGGTTCCTAGAAAAGTTCTTTCCCTCCAAGAAAACCCATTTGAGGATTCTTGTCACCAGTTTCATGTAAAAATATGGAGAATCTCTATTTGAGGTGTGAGATAGAATCAAAGGACTATTGCGGCAATGCCACTACCACTCATTAGAGAAGTGCCTCATCATCAACACCTTCTACAATAGAATTTCCTATCCTACAAAGGTGTTCCTAGACTATGCCATGGGAAGAGCTTTAATGAACAAAGGTTTGGATAAGACTGAGGATATTATTCAAAGTGTGACACTTAACCACCACCAATGGACATCAGAACGGGGTAATCTTTTAAAAGTCACTAGTAAGTACAATGTGAACACTCTTGATTTATTTTTTGTAAAGATGGATGCTCTCACAAAAATATTCGATTCATTTTATGTAAATTCTATGTGCATTACTAATTTGTAATAGCCAATGGTGCCCTCATGAGGTTTTGGAATACTTTTGTGACCAACCCTCAAGTCTCGGTCTTTATCGGTCAGAGATTTTAGTTCATCTTTCGGCCATTTCTCACATCTCATGGGATATAAAGATACAAGGTTAGTGTCATAATCATGTATGCACAATAAAGTCAGATCATGGATAAACATATCATGCGATAAAGAAAGATAATATATACATAAAACAAATGTTAACAATTCATCTAGCTACTCCCTGGTCGTATAATCTAGAGTACTACACCATAGAGATGGAGTTACAACCTAAAGACGAAGAGGAAGACATCCTACAACTCAAAACAAAGAGAAAAGAGAAGAGGAAGCTTAGTCTCGATGTTGTCGGCGTCTTCAGAAGAACTCCAAGCTCTAAGGTGGACGGAAACTCCGACGACAACTTGGAAGATTGCTCTCCTAGGGTTCCTTGTGGCAAGGAAACCCTTTCTCCTAGGGAAGGGAGAACCCCTTGATCCCTTGATGTCTTAAACAAGTGTCCCCTTGGTAGCCTACAAGGTTACCAAAACTAACAAATTTTCCAAACAAATTGGGGCCTTTCCTAGGATACAAAATCTCCATAAAATTAAGAGGCACCTCTACATATCTACAAAAAATATATTTTGAGGGCTAAAACTTAAATGTTATAGGTTCCACCTTATACTAAATTGTAGATCTCGAAACAAGATTCAATTTGATAGGTTGTGGGAGCCATCACTCATCTCGAGTCAAAAGCTATGTCCGTTTGAAGTTTAGTCTATTGTTTTCGTCTTGCCACAGGGAAGCAAGAAACATGACCATTCTAGTTGGCATGACCAGGGCATGTCAGAGGTTGAGTCTTCGAACACAACTGTGCCCATGGCCTAGGCATGTCGGAAGCTGTAAACTCCGTTGTTGCTCCGTTTTTCATCTATCTTCGAGTGGAGGTACACGTCTGTATCATGGGACATGGACAGAACGTGTTCCTTTCTTCCAAGGCTTATAAACTTTGATTTAGCTCTAATTTTATGTCCTATCAATTAAAAGCACAAAGAGTAGATCTCCGAATAAAAAGAGTGAAAACGATAAAAAGAAGATGCTAATATGCAAGATATGTTCATGTGATGAAACAAAATACATGCAAAATAATACTAAAAATCATGCATGAAATACACACATTAGTGCTAAGATGCAGTTCACACACCTAGTATATGTAGATGACCTACTCCTCTTTGCTAGAGGTGACACTACAATAGTGGGGGTTCTTGCTAGTTGTTTGTTAGTTTGGGAGCATGGCTGAATTGCATACTAACAAACTCAAATCCAAGATTTACATGACTTTAGTGGATGAGTGAACCAAAGTTAGCTTGATGGAGACTTTAGGATTTGAGGAAGGCACATTCCATTTTAGATATCTTGGCATCCCATTGGCTAAAGAGAAGTTCAAGATATTAGACAACCCCTTGGTGGACTATATCATCAGCTAGCTCAACTCTTGGCCATGACTCACACTCTCAAATGCAAGCAAAATACAGTTAATAACACCAATTCTTCAGGGGTTGAGTGCTTCTAGATATCCTTTCTACCATTATCATTTGAGATTATTGACAAAATATATTCTTTGTGCATGACTTTTGTATGGACCTCTAAGCATTCATCAATTTCATGGGCAAACTTATATGCACCAAAAGTAGAAGGAGGCTATGGGTTGAGGGATCTAAAGGCTTGGAACAATAAAGTTCTATGGCACATCTAAGGCAAGCAAGACTCCCTATGGATTAAGTTGATCCATCATACTTATTTGAGGTGAGCAAACCTATGGACACGACAGGAAAAGCACACAAACTCACCATATTAATAAAGAAATTATTGTACATAGGGATGAGATACTATATTCAGAAGGCACAACCACAACAATGGCAAGTCAGGTAGCAAGATAATACACATAAGGAGGAAGATGAGATATGAGTTTGAAAGAAAGGGTCAACTCAATATTGAATATATACATAGCCTAGTCACACCTTCACTGTGTGGTTGCTAGCACATGGGAGGATACCTACTTAGGACCGACTACCACACATTTTGGACAAAAGTTATATATTTTATACAGGAGCAAAGGAAACTCAAGAGCATCTCTTTTTCGGATTTCCTATGATAGAGCAACTTTAGAGGAAAGTTAGACATTGGTTTGGGATGCAAGAAGAGATGAACATGCAAAGGATGTTTAGAGTCTTCAAGAGACACTATCATTTTTAATAAAAGTGAAGTGCCTAGCCATGATATGTATGGTATATTGATTTGGTGGGAAATCACAAGTGTATGATTTTTTTGTCAAGTAATAAAAAGATTGAATCCATAGGGAATTATGGTCTAGTACTAGTATACTAAGAAAATCCAATTGTCTAGACTAATTATGGGTTTGGTTGGTTCAAGAACGAAAGGATCAAGGAAAGATAATAGAAAATCAAGTGAAGGTATAGTGAGAACTTATCTAGAGTAAAAAAAGAAGAGAAAGAAAGAGTGATCCAAGAGAGAATTTGTGGAAAAAGCGATTCTAGGACTTTGGTTTCACTTAAATGATTGTAAACTCTAAATCTATGTTTGATTTCTTATCTTTAACGGTGATTTATGTAGGAAGACTATCCTATGTATTCGATGTGAACTTTTGGTACTACACCGACGTTTCAATTCCAATTGTTCTCTACTCTCAAAGCGAAAGAGCTGAGGGGTTACTTTCCTAAGGAGATCCCTGTCATATGATCCCACAACCCCCAAGATGTCTACTCTTACTATATGGGTATGAATTGAAACCAATCGGTTAGGATCTAAGACAATCTATTACTCCTCGTGGCATACTGAACTACTTTCGTAGATGACTTTCCACATCTCGGGGTTCTATAGGTTGAAGGATTGGGTTCTTCTTTCGGTCCTTCCCTAAATCCTCGTGGGATATGAATCTTGTGAGGTTAGCATCAAGATTGTGTTAAATCAGTAGATCTGGACCACAATCACACATATCATTGAAAAAGAACAATTCAAACTCTATAAATTCAATAAGTTGAGTTTACATATCAATAAGGTTACTTCCTAATCATAGTATCAAGAGTCTACTCCATAGAATCGGAGTTACAACCAGAAAACATTAGGAATACAAGTTGCAATCAAGACTATTCAAAAAAGAGAAAGAAAATCTTAGTCTCAATGTGATGACTTGTCTCCAATTGATCTTCGATCAAAACTTAGGGCATTGAGCGTCGAAATCTCCTTGAATCTCCTCTCCACAGTCTTCTTGGGGCCCTTGGATGACACCCAATCAGAATCTTCTCCTTAGATCTGAAATTTGGCTTAAATAAGAGATCTTCAGGTGCCTAACACATGTCATGCCTGCCGACACGGTCCCCCTCCCATGGTAGAGATCTAAAATTCTACAAGTCTTTGGCATGGCCTATGCCGGCTGGCACGGGCCCCCTATGGCAAACACTGTGTCTGCTGAAAAATCAGGCACAGCCCGTGATAACTTTTGAAGTTGCTGGAGAAACGGGCATGTCCCCGTGGTAGCTTCTGAGATCATTGGAGAGACGAGCACATGCCCCCCGTGTTAGCTTCTGAGAATGTCTTAAACTGGAGGAGCAAAAGTCGTGCCGGCCGGCACCCCCCCCCCGTGTGGAGCAATGTGAACTTCAAAGATTAGGGGATTTCCCTCCTATCAACACTGCAAGCTCAGAAGCTAAAGTCCCGTGGTTGTTAGGGATATTTGTTGTCATTGATAAAGGTTGATGAGAGTTGTGTTATGCAGCTTTCAGACGTACATATTGTACGAGAATAGCATGATGTGTTTCCAGAAGAACTTCCAGGCTTGGCCCCAAGGAGGCAAGTAGCGTTTATGATCGAGTTCATTCTAGGTACTGCACCGGTGTCAAAGACTCCGTACAAAATGACACCAAAGGAACTGGAAGAGCTCAAAATACAGCTACAGGAGTTGTTAGATAGAGGATTTATCCGTCCTAGTATTTTCTTATGGGGAGCTCCATTGCTCTTTGTCAAGAAGAAGGATGGATCACTAAGACTGTGGATAGACTATTAGTAACTGAACTCAGTAACAATCAAGAACAAGTATCCATTGCCACGAATAGAGGATTTATTTGACCAGCTCCAAAATACCTGTGTATACTCTAAGATTGACTTACGCTCAGGCTATCATCGACTTAGAGTAAGAGATGCATATATACAGAAGACAATATTCCATACCCGGTACGGGCATTATGAGATCTTATTAATGCCATTTGGGCTTACCAATGCTCCTGCAGTTTTCATGGATTTGATAAACTGGGTGTTTTTGGAGTATTTAGACCAGTTTGTCATTGTCTTCATTGACGATATATTGATATATTGTCGATCTGAGAAGGAACACGAATAATATTTTTGCATAGTTTTGGAGACACTTTGACGAGAGCATCTGTATGTGAAGTTCAGCAAATGTGCATTCTGGCTGGCCTCCGTGGGATTTCTCGGACATGTGGTTTCTAGTAGAGGGATATTAGTGGATCCTTCTAAGATAGAGGCCATTATTGGTTGGGAGCAACCAAAAATAGTATAGGAGGTTCGTAGCATTTTGGGATTAGCTGGATATTACCGATGATTTATTGAGGGGTTTTCAAGTATTGCTCTACCTTTGACACAATTAACTAGGAAGGGAGTGAAATTTACATGGACCGAGGCTTGTGAGACAAGTTTCTAGGAGCTCAAATAGAAATTAATAACTACACCTATTCTTGTGCTTCCCTCTAGAGAAGACAGATTTGTGCTCTATATGGATGCATCGTTCCAAGGGTTGGGTGTAGTTCTGATGCAGCATGAGCGGGTGAATCCTATGCTTCTCGTTAGCTGAAGGATCATGAGAAAAATTGTCATGTTCATGATTTGGAGCTAGCATCGATAATTTTTGCGCTTAAAATATGGAGGCATCACTTTTATGGAATCACCTTTGAGATTTTCACGTATCACAAAAGCCTCAAATATCTATTTACTCAGAAGGAATTGAATCTCAGGCAATGGAGATGGATGGAATTCTTGAAGGATTATGATTGTACTATCAAGTATCATCCAGGGAAAGCTAACGTGGTTGTTGATGCTTTGAGTAGAAAATCTCAAGGGGTTTTGGCCTGT
>JBBUKS010481190.1:0-16547 GCA_038050645.1 Hedychium gardnerianum
CCCCGTGATTTACCTCCTCCGTGTTGGTTCTGGGACGGACTGGCGGGGGCGCTGGGGGCGAGCGTTTCGCCTTTTTTGCCACAATGATCAGATTTTGGAGCCAAAACTATCAATGTGTGGTTCCATTGCTTGAGTAGTTGTTCGTGAAGAAAAAACTCATGCATTGTATCTATAACTTCTACACCCACTGTGTCCCAAGTGGAGGTGTAGAACTTGGCATTATAGTCATCCGACCCTGGGGCTTTGTCCCTCCCAATGCTAAAGACTGCAATCCGCATATCCTCGGTAGTTACTGCCCGAACCAAATTTGCCCCCTGCATACTGGATAGCTTGGGCCCTGGCAGAGACTCACTGTGCAGAGGTACACAACCTCCCCAAGGCTGGTGATCTACTCACCAGGTTGCTTGGTGATGGTGACGATTGCATTCCGCTTGTTGTTACATTTTACTAGATCATGGAAAAACTTAGTGCACTTATTCTTGAAATAATTGCTCTTCACTCTTTGTTGGTAAAACATCTTCTCCGCCTTGCAAGTATGGTGGCACATCTCCTTAGTAACTCATAATCCACTGGGGTCTCCCTTCCTGATAATACAGTATGTTGTGTCACCTCCAAAGCTTGTTTGGCTCTCAATACTTGCTTCGAAATGTGGTGGTAATGCAATTTATCAAGGTGACACAGCTGACTCTTGAGTCTTGTAAGTTTGACCTTGAGCATATATTAAGCGGTGTCGTTGATTGGTTCCCCCCAAGAGTCCACCATTAAGTCTTGAAAATCTCCATGTAAAATCCATATGTTGTAAAATTTAAAAGGTCGTCGAAGACCACGGTCCGAGTCAAGCATATAAACAATACCACAAGAATGATTCGGTAAACATCCAGGGGTTGTGAACTCCGCAAAGCTTCAATCCAAACTTCAACCTCTATAAAGTTGTTATCAAAATTGTATGACCCTTATAAGGTGCTAGAGCATATTGGATATGTTGCTTATTATCTGAAATTTCCACAAGAATCTAAAATATACCTTGTATTTCATGTGTCTTGCTTAAAGAAGAAATTAGGCGACAAATTTACTCCTAACATCTTCCCAAAGTGAATTCAGATAGACAAATTAAGTTTCAACCTCGTGCTATTTTAGAAAGAAGACTAGTGAGGGACAACAATAAAGCTATGGTTGAACTATTAATTTAGTAGAATAACTTACCTATCGATGATGTAATATGGACGTCATATGACACAATTCAAGAAAGATTTATAGAGTTTATTGTTGAACAAGACAATTATTTTGAAGGGGAATGATACAATCCATTAATAGACATTCAAATAACTCCTTCAAAATGCTATATTTATTTCTTCTCTTTTTAAAAAAAATAAGTTTATCTTTAATATTTTTTTATTAGATTTTTTTTTCTCTTTTCTGTTAAAATAGTTTGTTAGATTTATTAGTAATTTTTTATTGAAAAAACATTACACAAGCAATACAATTGATTAATCAAATCAGTTTAATTTTTGAAAGTTGATCTCAAGGGATCATCTTATCCTCTCACTCTCATTCTCACTTTGATTTTCCACGAAGATAGGAGATAAGTTCCTATCAGCCGTCACTCCACGAGGACCATAGGAAAGGGAGGAGAGAAAGGGGGGGAAATGCAAGCGGAAGGAGAGGAGGGTGCTCCACCACCACCGTTGCATGTCAGTGATAGCGCTATTTTTACACATTAACACCTATTTTGCAAAACAGAAACAAAATCGAGCTCATAGATGAAAGCTGAATAAGGAATAAATGCAGAGGAAATACAAAGACGCTTGAGAAAAATTGACCTCATAGAAGTAAGTAAGCCAAAGAATCAACGTAGAGAAAACGCATAACACTTCATCAGCAAAGGTGCACCGGAGAAGAGAAAAGGGAATTTGAATGGCACATTTTGAGAATTTCCAAAACGAAGGGACGCGGATAACAGCAAAAGAGAACCTAAAACTAAAGTGTTTCCTTTGTATTCATGAGGGTGGAAAGAAAACGACGCTAATGCTCTGTTTACTCTGTCTGAACTGTGGATGGAGAAAGAAAAAGAATCTCTATCCTTCGAAGCGAAGGAAGAGAAACGAAAATAAAATCAAGGATGAATAACGAATCCTGCTGACAGGAAGATAGAAAAGAAGAAAAGAAAAGAAAAAAACAGCACTACTGCACGAGCAACTGGCCGTGCCGCCGAGCACGAATAGCCGACTGTGCAGGCCGCGCAAGCAGGCAAGAAACCGACCACAATCGAGGCGATGCCCCCTTCCACAAATCCTTTGGCTTCCATCTCTCACTTACAAAAGGTTGAAGGCACGACAAAGTAAATGTTCAAGATCGCTTCTTTAAGTCAAATTGGCGAACAAAATCCTAAATTTCTATAGAAAAAATAAGGAAAGGAGGCTTGTGTAGGCGGTGCGAGCAAGCAAGCAGGCGAGCAACCGATCGCGCAGGCCGCGCGAACAGCCGACCGTGCAGGCCGAGCGAACATCCGATCGTGCAGGCCGCGCGAGCAGCCGATCGTGCCGCCCTGCGCGAGTGGAGCAGACAAGCATGTCGCCTTGCGCTAGCGGAGCAGCTGGCCATGCCGCCCTACGCAAGCAGAGTAGCTGGTCATGCCGCCCTACGCAAGCGACCGAGCAGGGAGGCCAGCGCCGCCCGTGGCTCGCGTGGTTGAAAACGAAGATGCGACAAAAGTGGAAGGAATGAGTCTGTCCAATCTGAACGGATAAAAAACAGTCCAAAAATCAATCCGCGGACGGATTTAAATCGTCCATTAGGTAAATAAAGGAAAGGACTAGTAATCCATCAGTTATGATAAAATAAAAGTTATGATAAAATAAACATGAGAATTTTTTTTTTCGGAACATGTATAAGATATTATCATCATAAAAATTAAATCTTAACTAATAATTAAATTTTTATCCTCCCTCATACTTGAGCTAATAAACACCTATAATTTACTTCTCATTGTGACAAAAAGGCAAAACGCTCGCCCCCAACGCCCCCGTATAATTTACTTCTCATATAATTTAAGAACGACGTCTGAGATAAAGGTTATTATCTTTTATCACCATATACATGAAAAACTTTTCGCGTGAAAAGCTTTCCTCGATTTTCAAATCCATCCTTCCAAATAAACAAGGCATAAGGGATCATTTCAGAACCGAGTTGCAAAATTTCAGTGATTCTTTTGGTTGATTTGTTTGGACGGATTTGGGTAAATTAAAAAAACAAACCCAGTTACAACTTTACCGAAAGGTAAATATCCACACTTTGAAGAACAATATAAACAACAAACGAGACACAAGTAGCTCAGGAAATAACATCCCACTTTCTCCTATCTCGTTTTTCATCAGTGATTCCCACAAGATTCATTTCATGCCTTGGAAGCATTCAGCTTCACTGCTTCACTTTCTCCTATATGAGTTCAGAAATGCAGAAGTTATAGCAACTACAGAAAATGATCTGCGTTCAAAAATGCAAGTTGAACCCAACAATGGGCAAACTGCTAATGGAGCTATTTTTACAATGGGGATACTGTTTAGTTTTAATAATCATGCCAGCACAAAGAAAAGTCAACCACTTACCACTGCCTTCTGGCCAGTCAACCTTCTTACAGATGGAGCCCTAGCAACTGAAAAAGCAGCTGCAGCAGCAGCTACCCTTATCCTGAGACAAGGTTATCAGAGTTAGATGACTTAGACGATGTACGACGGATAACAAACCAAAGCGTGTAACAATGAAACATACCTTTTATGGACATCAACATACTCATCCGTCTCATCCACTATCTCCTCCTGCGTGAAACATACTTTCCCTCTTATTGAAGAACAACATTAATAACACAAAAACAGAACCACTCAACGAATATAATATATTGCTATGTTTTTAAAGATAATACGCAATGCAATTCCCATTTTTATCATAATTCTGAGATTGACATGTAATTGGCATCCACAATATACGCATGTTATTGACACTAACATGTTTGCATTTTGTCAAGTGCAAAATCAACTGGTGATAAGTGAAACATGGAAATTGATGTTGTTGGCAAGTTAGAGTTATATTTACTTGAAGGAGTTCCTCAAAAACATCCTCGAGGGTGATGATGCCAATAACTTCTCCTTCTACATCTTCTGCTGACCAAGTAACCACAGTTGCTGCAGCATCATTCTGTTGCAAGGCTGGTTTATCTCCATTAGCCTGCTTTTGACACTGTTTGTCAACATCGACAATAACACTATCCAAGTTTTTGCCTTCTTTTGATAACAACGGAACCTTCAATTCAGAGATTCCAGAAGATTCTTTGTTCTCTTCCTCCGATTTCTCCCCTTTTGCGCGCTGGAGAGACTCACTTCTGCCTTTAGCTTTAACAACAGCAGCCATATGGCTGCTTCCTTTTTGAAATTCATTGAGTATGTCATACAATGGCATATCTGCTGGAACCCTGACAGAATTTAACATATGAATGCAACTACAACAAATTGGACTAAAGCTTAATAGCTATATAAACCTTGGAATTCGTCTGATCGAAACAGAACAAACTGGTGTCTCTGTTTCGGCACGAACACTAAGAAGACTTTTCACCTGATTCAAGATCACATCAAATGAACCTGAGTTACTTTTAGACAAAAGGACTATCAAGTACAGTTAAACTAAAAGTAATACAAGAAGATTAAAACCCACCAGCAGAAGGCCAATGATATTTCTTGGACTCCCGGAATAAACAGGAACACGGCTATGACCTCTGGCAAGAATCTTGCCAATTGCTTCCCTGAACCAATTTGTAAGATATGGGGAAAATGAATTTAAACAAATAGAACTCCTGATTTAAATGTTGTTTTCAGAATGGTTATCAGAGATTACTTTAAACTGA
The DNA here is from genome assembly GCA_038050645.1 of Hedychium gardnerianum. Classification (NCBI taxonomy): domain Eukaryota; kingdom Viridiplantae; phylum Streptophyta; class Magnoliopsida; order Zingiberales; family Zingiberaceae; genus Hedychium; species Hedychium gardnerianum. The sequence continues at coordinate 4,895 of JBBUKS010481190.1, forward strand.
AAGGAAAGACTAACTTGCCTTGAGATACATGGATAGATCACTGATTGGTCCATGCTTATTGTTAGGGAGCTATGCGTAAATATGTAAGGGGGTAAAGGATTATTTATAATATCCTCTATCCATCAACAAAATATAAAGGTAGAGAAAGCTACTTAAGGTTTTGAAAAAGAATGAAACTTAACTTTTCCCTCAACATGGTATCAGAGCCATCACCTCCTGCCTTACCTAACCCCTCTCTAGGCTGATTAAGCATGCTTTCAAGCAAGCTCCCTCCCTTTCTAACACTCCCCCTTCACAAGTGTCATTCTACAAAGATCTCAAGATGAATTAGTACACTCTCCATGTGCCTCAATTCGAAGACCCCAAAACAAATCAATCCTCTTCTCTCCGTGTGCCAATCAATGAACATCTCAAGCTAAATATATCCTCTCCCAACATGTGCCATTCCGTAGACATCAAATGAACACACTAGTAACAAATTGGTCTTTGCAATATATTCAAATTAACTTGAGAGGAGTGTTACAAATATGTAATGAATAAGGGCTTATTTGCAATTACCCTATTTGTCAATAATATGCAAAGATAGGGAGAGCTACCTAGTGTTTTTGAGAAATAAAATTTATCCCACAACACTTAAAAGGCTATTGTATCATAATACAATTACTATTTTGACCATTTCTGAAATGTATATCTGAATTTAAAGTAAGGCAATATTAAGATTTGATTTTTCATTTTTTTTTTCTTATGATGTACTTTATCATTAATTTTAAATTTTAAATATGTACTAGAGAGAATAACGCAACAAATTTAACTATTTAATTGAGCCAAGTTGCATTGGGATAAAAGAGCTGACAACTGTTCCAAAATAACATGATAGCACCTCATCCATATCAAACTTTACCTAGATTATAAGGGCTATCGATAATGTGTCACTAAGTTTAAATGATGAGGGTATTCTAGTTGATTATTGCATGGCCTTCACATAGCTACAAATGCCATTATGCAGAAGAACTATAAGAAGAAGGAAGAGTAACACATTTAAGAATTTGAAAAATATATATATATATTTATCAGCTGGCATTTAACCACTACTAGTGGTTAAAGAGAATATCAAAATGTGATTCTCACCAGTCTAATTTTGAGTTGACTTCTAATGAGAAGGTTGATTCAATGGGAGTCATAGCTGCCTCAGCTGTCTGCACAAGAAAATATGATTAGCAATACCAAAACCATTGCCTTACTATCTTACATCTGTATGCTAGGAACAAAACTAGTTTAGCAGGATGCATTTGGTTCAGACACTAAGAAAACAAACTACCAATAACCTGAGAAGCATAGCATATCCACAAATGTCCAAAAGTAGTGGCTGTAGCAAAGTTTTGAATGCATCCAACATTTATTAAGTGTCACAGTACCAGGGTGAGAAGTTTTCTAGCGATCAGTAAACCTCCATTAACATGTTTCAACTCAAAGAAACACAATCATTCAACTGATGCACTTCTTTGTTGGAACATATATTAAATTTGCTGATTGTAGCGGTGACTCTTCCAATGTCATGATATCATCAAGATTCAAGACAATTTGATGTGTTCTGCATAGTATTCATAGACAATTTGATGTGTTCTGCATAGTATTCATAGACAATTTGATGTGTTCTGCATAATATTCATAGTCTTTTTTAAACTAATGTAGGGATCAGAAACAATTGCTCATCAGATCATTTATCATTATGTCCAAATCAAGAGGTGTTTTGATATAAAAGAGAATAAACAGCAGGAAACTTGTAGGTATACCTTTTCAGTCAAATCAAGGGCTCCACTAATGATTGTTGTCTCATCGTGTGTGAGCTCCCCACCTTTACCAGCCTAAAGTATTGGACAAAAGCCTTATGAGAACAGTAAGTTTTTGAATCAACTCTAGCACATAACAAATTAGTACAATGATAACTAAAGTGCAAATCAGCAGACCCAGAGATTGAAAAAAGGCTCTTTTACCTCTAGACTATGAATAGATACTAGAGCTTTTAACTGAGCACGCCTAAATAGTGCAGACTCATTGTGCCCAAGTGCACAATCAAGTATCTGGAATGAAAATTTTATTGGAAAAAAGTTAAATCAACACAAGAACAAAGAATATCTTTTTATACCAGCACACAGCATTTTAAAGGAAAGTTTTAGTAATATCACAATTCACACCCTGTTGACAAAAACTGTTAATAATCCCAAAATTTTATGAAGCAAAATAAAGCATGAAATCAAGGAATCAGTCAAATTCCAATAAAAATATCATAATGCACTATAGCCTTTTATAGCAGTATAATTAATTGTGAAATAAACATTGATAACTTTGGCTGCACAGATGTACATTGAAAACCAGGGGCCTATATTCATAAGCAGACCTATTAGTTGTATAAGCATCGTAAGTCTTATAATAGGAGCCCAAAAATATGAACACCGTTTTTCTGAATATGCCTACCAAATTTCATCTCTACAATTTGATGATGAATGATAGATGTCATATAATCATACTTCCTTACGCTCTCATGAATAGTTGTTGCTATAGTTGCAGGAATAGCCATTGACAGAAAAAAATAAACCATGTGCAAACATGAGCATGCATGATAATGGCATGGTCATGCTCGTTCCAGTTAACCACAAAGTCAAAAGTATGGAAAATGAAGCAACATCCTTCAGCCATTCATGCCAACATGCTTAGAACATCCGCAAAGTCTCCAAAATTTGAACCTAAAAAGATTGTTTATTATACGGAACTATTTGCTAATAACTACTTGGGGTATAGGGTAATACTGAAGGGTGCTCTGCAAAAAGTGCAAGTGCACCTTCCCAGACATCGTTTTGTGGGCAATCTACTCTATTAAATTTAGGGGTATAAACAAGCCAAACTTAGTCGTGTTCAACTTATTTATTTATTTAGAGCTTGTTCAAGCTTGTTTTTAAAAATCTCGACCTTTTTATCAAGCTTAACTAACAATGTCGTTGTCCTTATAAATTAGGTAAAACCTTTATCTAATCCATGAAACTTATATTATTTTCTTAAATAATTTAATATTATAAAAAATTTATAAATTACTATATTTTGATGTATTTGAATAAAAAAATAAGAAGTACATTTACAATTAAAATCAACACAAGTTAATCAATAAGTTTATTTATAAATTGTTCATTAACGTTAACCAACCAAGCTTACTAATGTTCAAGTTTGTTTATTTTATATGTTCTTTTACTATTGAGCGAATATAAATGAATTTTATTTGACTGAACACCACAGCAAGTTGGTTCACGAATGTTAGGTTCATTTACAACCCTAATTAAATTAATCTCGCTAAGGTACATAGATCAATAACAAATACCTTGCCAATAGGAAAAGAAATTGGGTAGCATATGACCATCAAGATGCGTACTAGCCATACAAAATTAGCACCCACGGCTAGTCCATATCTTGAGCATATGGCTTGAGGAATAACCTGGAGAAATAATACAGGACAATCAAAAGTATTTCTTGTACATGTGATCTCTATTTACCTCCCAAACATCAGATTTACCTCCCCAAAAGCCAGAACAAATGTCACAGACAAGACAACAGCCACAAAAGGATGAAAAATTTTATCAAGATATATAGGAAGGGCCTGCGCATAAAACAATTGAAAGCTCAGCATCAACAGTGTTCAAGCAATGATAGTGAATAAAAGAAGTTACAAAATCTCAACAAACAAAAAAAGAGATAATTTTCCAATCTGAATTGCATTTAAAACCCTGTGAAAAATGGCATCTTTACCTGATTGGTATAACCTCATTCATATTGATAATTCATTGAGAAAAGTTCATCATATGTTCCCTCATGCATTACTTTACATTCAAAAGTATTATAAACTGAATCCTGATTCACCACTAGTTATATTTAGGTTAGACATGGTTGAGAATTCTAACATACAAAAAATCTGATATGCCAACACTACTGTTGCTTACAATCTGCCACTAATTAGATTAAGCTCCTCATCTATTTGTCTCTGAATGTTGATCAACAGGTTATCATTTATCGAGAGCAAATATAATACCTCTCTCGATCAAGAGTAGTATTTAACCCACCTCCAACATATTAATAATAAATTATATGATATGTGTTATTAATAATTTGACATTTAACAAAACATAATACAGCTTTGAAACTAACTATAGAACTTCGTTCTATCATCTTCATAGATATGCATATATCATGTAGTAGATGGATTTATTGCAAAGCCAGAAACTTAAAAATATAAATCATTAGAAAGAGTAAGAAGTACAAGACATCACCTCCATGGAAGCTGCATTGCATAAAAGTAAAGTCACAAGAAGTTGATGTTGCTTTTGAACAACAGGAAGAATTTTGGCTGCAACAACAAATAGAAAATTTAGTAATTTACTTTTCAGAGATAACCAGAAAAACCATTCGTGTAAACTTGGTAGGTGATATTACATAAAATATTTGTTTTGTTCCATACAACATGCATAAACTGATGAGTATGCCTGCTATAAATCTCACCTTGAGAGATTTTTCTGATTGTTGGCCAATTTCAACTGCTTTTCCAGCAGTTACAAGCAATGTTTAAAATCTCAAGCGTGCTGGAGTTTTGAACTTGGACTAGAATAGTACAATTTTGATACCATGTTGAAGTGTTGATGCATGGTGTCGAAAGTAAATTGAAGGTGGAGGGAGGAAGGAGATAAAGAAGAAGAAAAAACGGATGTCACATGCTTGGGGGCAAAGTTTAAAGTAGGATTTCACTTAACTTATTTACTTATAAAAATAAAATTCCAGGAATTAGATAATCAATTGAATTAAGAATTTTTTTAAAAAAAATTACTCTTAACGCGTTGAAACATGTTAAGTGTCGGCATGACATGATACTTGTCGGCACTATCAAAACAAAGAATATTTTGTTCATATTGATCACTATCATGTTCCAATAATTTACTAGAATAATATGTTTCAAATGTGTTATCTAATAGAGTATGAAATTTCAAACCCTAATACGTGTTTTCTCATTGATGAGGTATCCCAAAGCCTAGGATACGCCTTAGGATGTATTTAGAGATTATGTGGAACCAAATTGCTTGTAGAGAGGAGGATTTTCTTCTCAACAAGAGATTTTGCTATTTGGGGCATGCTAGAGGCCACTTTTTTCTCCATTGACGTTGATAGAAAATTTATACATGGTATATACAACGACTTTTTCTCAGTTTTTCATACATTTTCTTTCTTATTACATAGATTTGGAGTCTTTGATGTAGACTCATGTTGAACCACATTAAATAGCTAGTCTTCCTTGTGTATTTGTGTTATTCTACTAAAGGAGATGACTATTATTTCTATGTGGCCCTATGGTAGAGGTTATTCAACACTTTAGAAACAATGGATTCGAATATATAAGTGTATGCTTTGAGACAACAAATTTTAGCAAATTGTGCTAGAGTGACTTCTAAGCACATTGAGTAATGTAAAAGGCAATTTTGATCCCTACAAGTGGTATGAAAAAGTCAAGCTTCTCATACCTTAAAGTGGTGTATCTAGGGCTGTATTGTGAGTGGAACAGTGAACATGAATGGCGCACATATTGGATAAGGATGGCAAGGACTTCAATGAGTAAAGAAGGATTATCCACTCAAAGGTTCGATAAGAGTAATTTCTCTTGTGATAGATGCATCAGGTCTGCGAGATACTCTATTTAGCAGAGAGAAATGGCAACTCATCAAATATCAAAGGGAATGCTTAGAGATGGAGGAAGAAGCAATTATTGTCTTGCCACTGTCGTTTTATGTTAGTGACCTGGTAACGTGATGAGTAGTGTAGCATTTACACATGTAGCTAACATGGATGATGGAGCATCCGAACACATTCTATTACCTCTTACATATATTGACCAAGGCTGGGAAGCGGAAGATGATTTAACATAAATATTTCTTACTCCACTACTTGAATCATTCCATCTTTTTTCAAGTCTCTCCTAGTTGATAGAGGAGGTCAATTGATGCTAGTAGAAGAAATGAATAAAGCTATTAAATTCTTGCTAGAAAGAAGGAGAAAACTACCAGTAGAGATTTTAGTTGGAGTGCACTAGTCATGCAAAATAGGGGCAGAAAGGGAGAATCATAAGGGTGAGGATCTCATTAACACAAAAGGGATCTTGATCTAGATCTTTAGAGAATGCTTAGTACTATAGGTGCAAGCTATATGATCATCAAAAGCAACATGCTAGAGAAGAAGTAAATACTCAAGGTAGTGTGCATATAGTCAAGACCGGGGAGTTATTGTTTTGGATGTCTTGAAGGAGAAGAATGCACCTTTTACAACTTGATATTTAGATTTAGTCTGAATAATGTGTGTTTGCACTATTTGGATGGTGCGACCAAAAATAAGTGTCTAGAAAATAGCTCAGAAGTAAAGGTATAAGGCATCAATAGAGTAAGATAATTTACCTGAAGGAGTACAATAGGAGGTCTTGTCCCAAAGATGACAAGAAATCTAGTTTCGCTTATCCAGCTAAATTTTTTAAGAGGTGTACAACTATACAACAACTATTGAAGAGTTGCAAAGGGGCATGTATAATCTAGAGATAACCCTAGATAGATGAGATGGCCAATAAGCGCAAAGTGTTCAAATGTCATTGTGCATCTCTAGAAACAAAATGAGCCCAAAGAGCATAATTGTCGATTATCTATAGGTAGAGAATAAGGTGGAGTTAACGATGTAACCAGATAACTTCGACTTATGCAATGGTAAAGTGGGTTAGGAGGAGCAGAACCATATCGAAGGATCCCTTAGAGTATCAAAAAACAAAAATAGAGAGTGATCTTTCTGAAGTTTGGAGGCATTTTTTATAGCAAATTTTAGTACGAATTTTTGTCAATTGATTGTTTGTTAACGACTATAAGGTTTCCTATCAATGAAGCATTCTAAAGCCTAGAAGATGTTTTACGGTGCATTTTGAAGTTGTGGAATAGCATATTGCTTGTAGAGAGGAGGATTTTCTTCTTGGGGAAAACTTTCAGTGTTCATAGAATATTAGAAGTAGAGGTGAGGTTTTCACTTACTTTCTATCTATGTATGTAGAAAGAGTATTGTGGATTAAGAGATGACTTGTATTTTTGCATGGATAGTGGGTTTTTCTCAATTTACTCTACTTAGTAGTCTCATAGGTCATGCTTGGGGCTGACCTAGCATCCCTGCAAATTTTAGGGTAGGGCACAACCCGAGCTCTAAAGGGCCTAATTTTTTTTTAAAAAAATGCTTTAAATACTTTTAACTAATAAAAAATCATTGTATAAAATTTTAAATTAAAATTCAATTTTAAAGCCTTAAATTAAAAAAAAATTGATTAGGCTAGATTTAGGGACGGTCTAAGCATGGTCCGTGAGTCATGTCATGCCCTTGAGCTCATGTTGCACCAAGGATGAACTATAACTGAGTTGTGCTCAAAATATAATAGCAGAGGTGTTGCTTATCCCAAGCCTATCTATAGTTCCAGTTGGCCATAGCACAACTCTTATTCGTGTCAGACCATGGGCTATCTAGTTCATTTGCCACCTATAATTGTATTTTTTTTTTTTCACTCATGTTATATAGATTTTCTTTCTCTCCATGAACATAGGCTTGAATCAATTGAAATTGCCTTTATTTTTGAGTTTATGCAAAGGTATAAAATTTTAAGCCTTATCGAAGTTTAAATCTCTAATCGAAATAATACGATTTTGATACCATATCGCACTAGCATAGTTTCATTACTTATTTAATTGAATTATTAATAATAAGAATCAAATTTTTGTTGTAATTAAAAACTTGATAAATAATTAGATTGCTAATATCTTCTACTAATCTTATTAATTAATTTAATCACCTTAATTTGAACTTTAGAGTTAAATATGCTTACAACTAAATTAAGTTTTAATTTTTAGCTTTAGTGATTTGAAAATTGTATGCTTCTTAAATTTTATAATGATCTACACAGTTTATTCAATCTTTGTAGGTAAAATGTTGGAATAAGCAACAAAAAAATGAAGCTAGGACATATTTTTCTTTCTAATTTTGTAATATTTTAAATATCTTAGATTTAAATCTCTAGAAGTTTTTATTGTTAAGGATATAATTTTGTTTAATTGAACGTATATTTTTATGGTTTTATGTACTTCTAACCACAAATTGGAAGCTCCACTTTGCATATAAGAATTATATCTATTGTTATATGAAATGAAATTGTAAGTAATCATTATTATAAAGTGCATAATGATACAGTAAAATTTCTATTATACTCATGAATTCAAATTTGTTCATCTCATCTGCCTAAGATACATTCATATCCCTAAAAAAATAGATTAGGCTAAATACAAATTCAATTTTAAAATTATAGGATATGTTAAAATTATGCAAATTATAGGGGTATTAAACTAATGAGTCATACCATGAAACTTTAGGAAAGAGTAATAGAAAAAAAAATTAAGGAGACCACGGTGACCAAAAATCAATTTGGATGCATGCTTAGAAGGTCGATAATAGAAGCAATTAATTGAAAAGTATCGGGAGCACAAGATATATTCATTAACTTAGAAAAAACTTATAATAGAGTTCAAGAGAAATTATATGGAGAATTCTAGAAAAGAGAAATGTTAGCGTAACATATATTGAATTAATTAAGGATATGTATAAGGATATAACGATCAGAGTGAAGACTTCAGGCGGATTAACTGAAATATTTTCAATACAGATAGGGTTACATCAAGGATGCTCTAAATCCCTATCTTTTTACACTAATCATAAACGAACTGGACACATTCATGACACAGTACCGTGACATATTATTTGAAGATGATATTATTTTGGTAGATGAGATACCTAAAGGAGAAAATGCTAAACTAGAATCTTGGCAGAAAATACTAGAAGTGAAAAGTTTTAGGTTTAGTAGAATAAAGCTAGAATAAATGGAATTTATGTTTAGCAATATTAAATATAATGAGACAATTGTTAAGATAGTAGATGACGAGTTATCTGGACTGAAAACTTTAAGTATTTAGGATCATTTTTGCAAAACGATGGAGGGATTGAGAAAGATGTCTTAACAAGTAAAAGGATTGAAATGGAGGTGATGTGTTTTATGTGATCGTGAAGTACCACTAAAACTTAAAAGGAAAGTTCTACAAAATGGCGGTTAAATCTACTATGTTATATAACGCTGAATGTTAGACTATGACTCGAGCACATGAGCAGAAGATGAGAGTTGCAGAGATGAGGATGTTAAGGTGGATATGTGGACATAAGAGGATGGACAGAATAAGAAATGAGAGCATTAGATAGAAAGTCGGAGTTGTATCTATTGAGAAAAAATTTCGAGAGACACGTTTAAGATAGTACGAACATGTACTTAGACGGCCAATAAATGCTCCAATTAAAAGATATGAAACTATGACAAATATGTACATCAAACGAGAAAGAGGAAGACTAAAAAAGACTTGATTAGCAACAATAAAATAAGATAAAGTATATTTAAGTATAGATGATGATATAATAGGGGATAGAGCCCAATAGCGTAGAAGAATCCATATAGCTGACCCTATCTAGTGGGATAAAGCTTGGTTGTTGTTGTATGCTAAGATAGTCATGTGGTAATTTTGGCCACAATAGCTTTATGAATAATTTTAATCAAAATTATTATTTCAAAAAAAATTAATTTGCTTCAAAAGTTATAAAATTTGTACCACATTAATCATTATTATTTTTAATATACATATATTTATAATAATTTTTAAAATTCATAACTTTTTAAATTTTTTACATATTTTTATATTTTTATAGAATTTATAACTCAAGTAGCCGTGTTTAAAAATTTATGGAAGAATTAAAGCTACATACTCTTTATTATTTTTTTTTAAAAAAAATATGTTTTTTGATAATTTGTCAAATTTAGATTTATGTAGCAATTTGGACCTCCATTTTAACCTAAGCTAGCATATGAGTATGCTTAGGTGTATGCATTAGACCGATTAGGCAGCTTATTGACTTTGACCAAAACAATTTAGATAGATGAGTTTAGAGGTATAAATTTGGCAGAAAAATCAAGTGGGACACTATTTTGATGATACCCTTTATTCTAGATCAAAATGCAGCACCCCTTAAAATGATTCCAAAAAAAAGTGGCCTTTTTATTTTTGCTCAAAATATATTGCTTCTACACTGTTTAAGTAAACAATTAAAGGTTAATAGAACTGAATTAATGGCTCAAATCAAGCAAGCTGTATTTAAGGAAAAACTCTTTGTTTTATGAAACTTTGGAAATTTAATATAATATCTTATGAGAAGTCACAGATTGCTAAGTTATTGTTCAAAATCTCATCTACAGCATACACTATTGGAAATCGCTTTTCACTGCTAATTCATCAAGAAGCACTCATATATGTATATATATATAAAAAGGTGGCCCGGTGCATGAAGCTCCAGCCAATACGGTGTCCCGGGTAGGGGTGCAACCGAATCGAATTGAGCCGAATAATATGAAAATATTGATATTTAAGTTCGAGCTCGAAAATATATATGATATTCAAAGCTCGATTCAAAGCTCAAAAATATAAATAAGTTTGGCTCAAGCTTGATTCGAAATGGAATTCGAGCTCGAGTTCGATTCGAATTGTTCGAACTTCGATTCGAACATGTTTGAACTATAATTCGAAATGACTTAAATTTGAATTCGATTCGAATTATTCGAACCTTAATTTGAATATATTTAAGTTAAAATTGTGTAAAAATAATTAGAATTCAATTCGAGTTTGGCTCGCGAGCGGCTCGTGAACAATCGAACAAAATAGTATGGGTACGAATTTGGTTTGAAAAAATTATCGAACATGTTCGAATTCGGCTCGAATTCGATAATTTCGAATATGAATCAAATATTTTTTGAGTCGGCTCGAAAAGTTCGCGAACCGGCTTGATTCGTTTCCACCCCTACTCGAGATATTCTGGACAAGCTTTCACATTTCTATTGCCCCCAACTAAATATAGCTTATGTCGATAAATCTCATCATTTGTTATTTTACCACAAAAATACAACTGATAATATTTGGATTTTTAGGATCCAAACATATTACATAATTTCAAGCAAAACATCCTTTTGAGTTGATCAAATTATTGTATTTTACATGGTTAAGATAACTGAAATCAATAATAATCAATCAATATAAAAATACAAAATAGTAAAAAAAAATGAAAAGAAAATAAATTAACATGAATTAAAAATTATATATATATATATTAAATTAATAAGGTAATTTTATTAGTCTTTAATTCAGTCTATTTAAATTATCCTAATATAGCTAAGGGTTTATTAAAATTATTAATCTAAGTTATTTAATTAAATATAAATTTAAAATCTGACTTTTATACCTAATTAAATTTATTAGAATAATGATAATAATATAATTAATAATTAATAAGAAAATAATTTATATGAATTAATAAAATTTATAAAAAAAATTAATTTAAAATAATTTTTAAATATATTTTATTGAGATAATTTAATTAAGATTTAAAAAAAGCATGTTTGAGATATCCCATTTAAACTGGGAGTTAATAAAACTAAGTTAATTCCATTAAATTCAAATTTATATAGTTT
>JBBUKS010481198.1:0-16547 GCA_038050645.1 Hedychium gardnerianum
CCTGATGAGCTTATCGATAGTCGGGTTATTGGTTGGCTAGGCCAAATTTAGCACCAAAGGACGGGAAGAATCGAAACTCATTCACAAAAAGATTTACAATCCATCTTTGTCTACTCGACTTTCATACTATGCATCCTTTCCTTTGCCCGTAGGAATAAACAGGCCATTATCACCATCGCCCATCAGTGAGCTTAACCTCTCTTCAGATGGAGCTTCAATATGAACATCTCTAAACCCCCGATAGAACTTCTTGTACTCCGATCAGGAAAAAACGATGACAAACAATCGTAAACGAGATCAAAACCGTATAACCCGAATAACCAAAACATACTCGAACAACATGTCTCTGTCGTACAACAAGAAAAATCTAAGATTTTCATAACAAAGAATAATATACAGCAAAACCACATCCATTGCATAGATCAGCATCCCGGTGGAGAATTTGTCGTGGCTAAAGCCAATAGACTCGCTTCTGATTCGGCGCAATGTCTCAAGTATGATTGTCTACTGGACGATGCCGCAAGATAGCTGGAGGCTGCATTACTTGAACTTACCATGTAAGAGGATCCAAGTCTAGAATTCATAGGTGAGTAAACGGAATGAGGAGACACGAGATACGAACGAGATCTATGAGACGATGAATTTCTAAGGTCCGGAGAGTTTCTACTTATACAAATTGACGGAGAGCGACCGTAGGAACTATGCAGGTTAGGGATATGTGAAATGCTCGATGTTAAACTTGAATTAGACTGGAGATGCAGTGGCATTGTTCGGAGGAACTGCGAACTGTTGGAACTCGCAAAGGAATGAGGTCTGGAATTTGAATGTGACCAGGGAGGCATTGCCGATATACGGATGGCTGGAGATGATGCCACAGGAGAATGAAATGACGATATAGGACTTCTTGTCGGAGTTGTGCCAGAAAGTAAGGGCGTGCGCTCAGAAGCCGGAAGATCAGTTACGCCTGCCATAGCATCTCGCTTGCAAACAGGGCAGAATGTCCTCCAAGTAGTGAGCCAGGAATCGACGCAGGACGCGTGGAACTCTGTTCGATGATTCAACAAAGATTAGTGCGGAACAACAAATTACCTGATCATGAGTTATAAGTACTTAAGAGAACGCCTAGAAGCAATTGTGAATCATGAATAACTACATGTAAACACACACGATAGGCATTTTGTCTACAAACAAGCTCGGGAAACCAAATCGTTAAGAAACTATCAGACGATGAGGAAAGTGTGCAGTTCTGATTGTCGAAGCTAGAAAGGCAGTATAATAGTGATTCTATATGTCACTATTAACCAACAAAAAGTAAATGATTTTACAGTTATAAACATCTTGTGTAATCTCCAAACAAAGAATCACCAAATGTCATTCAGATCAGACCTTGCAGATTTTTATCCATGTTAAACAATTTAGCTTCTGGGTTAAAGTAGGAGATTAACGTCGAGGCATCCAACAACTCCTGACTTGGCTAACAATTATGGGAGTGTAGCTAAGTGGGTTTCACTGACCGACACGCCAATGTGCAATCTTCTACTGGTCATAGCATGTGTAGTAACTCAGTTATTGGGAACAATGATTACCGCCCTTGACTACAAACAACACACTACAAATGGCGCCGGAGCAAAGCAAGATCGCATTTTCAAGTAGTTATGAGAGGGATTGCTCGCATTATGAGGGGATGACGAGATGTAGCACCAAAACTAAATTCACCAAAGCGAAATATTATTATGAAGAAGATTAACAAGGGGCGATTAAGGTCTCTTTTAAAGGCCCCAACAAACACAAAACTAAAATAAACTATATTCTCTTTGAAAGAAATAATCGGATATGCAAAAGCAGTCCGGCAAATTTGGAAGAAATTTACTATTCTCTAACAAGATGATTTCTAATAAAAACATAAAAACTACTACCTTAAGAAGATCTACCAAAATAATTCCTTTCGAAGTTTAAAGCTTCAAAAATTAAATTCATTTTAGTATCACAACGCCCTTACTAAGTAGACTCAACCAACCTACCTGTTGATGTGAAGAACATTTCAGAGTTTATGATCCTCCTGTAACACATGAGACGTGGAACTCTATGCACCGTTTCTAATGATTTGAATTGTTGGAAAGAATGAGTAATGTCTTCATCAATAACAGTTTGAAATTGTTTTCTAGATATAGGATTAAAGACAGGAGTGTGTGTTTACCAGGATGCAAGGAATTGGTGAAGAAGAGGAATTGAAAAGGAAAAGAAAGTGAAAAAATTATCAATCATTCACCATTAAGCAATGAAAGAGGAAAAGTAAAAAAACAAAAACTTAGGACAATCAGCAAGTCCAGCCAATTTTTGTCCTGTCGAGAACTCAAAAATAATCAACATCAGTCTTTCCTTCTCCATCAGTCCTGTTCATTTGGATGGAACATACTGGCAGGAAGTTCATATGAACTTTCTTTTCTACATTTCTTTCCAAGTGAAAGAGGATTAATCCTATCCTGCCTTTCTTTCCCTCCAGTTCCACTTCTTCCCACCTTTCCAGTCAAGTAACCGAATGATAGGGTCCTTAGTTTACGTATACTGGGCATACAGTTCAGATGATTTATTGTTTGCTGATCATAACAGCTTGTTTAAAGTTTTAATGAAGCTTTCTCACAGTATTAGGGCTGTTGTTTTAAGATGATATTTTGTCTAACCCTTAGTTGAGTTGAAATGCCACAAAATTATGCAATTCCAAGAGAACAAATCATTCAGATAGATCGAGTATGAAGCAAAAAAGGTGATAAGACTAAATTATGATAAAAGAAAACTCACTATGCCGACATGGAAGCACGCGAAGTTTATCCCCGACACAATAGTCTTCTAGGCAAATAGCGCAAGTTGTTGAGGTGCAATTATCTTCGACAACTGAGGTGAATATGAGACTTGGCATAGCTTTCACTAATTGACTACTCATTCCATGAAACTCGCGCACATTAGGAAGTCGATGCTGTTCACGCCTTATAACATTTCTGCGGATAAAAAAGCACATGGCAAGCACAGCAGAAATAGCTAGTAGTGATATGAATGAAATGACCACAATCGACCATGCTGAGCTGTCAATGGTAGGTAAGATCCACAACTCCAAACCAGCATGGCCAACATACTCCCGCAATGTCTCGCCAGAAGACATGGAAATGAATACAGCATGGATATGGATGCCAACTGAATTTCCTGCCACTGCAATATTTTATTGAAATATGGATCATCAAAAAGTGAAAGACTAAATGCCGACTACAATATATTAGAACAGCTTCCAGCAATTAACTACGAGAGAAAATCAGAAACAAGAAAACAGGGATCACCTCTAACATGCTCGACTAGGCTAAAAAGAATATAAGCATTAAATACGATCACTAAGGGTAGAAGTGGAGATGTATATTCCATTTTATTCTAGTCTAATTTTCACCAGCATACAGCTTGAGTTTCTGCTGCAAAAATTCAACTATTTATTCCTCTCATTCTACTAACTTCTAACCATAAATAGTTGGAAGAATAATACGATGCTAGGCTAACTACAAAGGACAACCATGAACTCAATTGATCCCCAGACAACAAATCATTGTAAAAATAAGAAAATACCAAAAGGAAAACTACACAAAATGTCATGTCTACAACTACTTAGGGACATGCATGGATCTTACTCCATCATTGAACTGTAAGGTCAATTATCAGTAAAATCTAGGTTACTACTCGACAAGTTTTCTTTGAACTCCTACTGCTTACCTGTAACTCTAATCGATTCAACTAACCCATTTGGACATACACACACAGTTTTATCATATTCTCTCTTGGTTTGTCATCAAAATATCTCACAAATACTTGTGTTCTATTTATCTACGCTATTAACCTTATACCTTCATCTCAACAGTCTCATCCTTGCTACAAAGTTTAGTCAGTATTATTATTATTATCTATTAGCTACATAAACCCACGACCCATCTTTTAACATAGAAGGCATAGAGCGTATCATTAACCATAGACTATGGAAAATTGGAAGATTCAAACCAATAATCTTGTTCTTGACGAACTAGGTATCAGAATCCACCAACATACGACCCTATAATTATATATTCATAATCTAAAAAAATGCTCATGTTTGATCGACCACCAACAAAATTGCTAGCAAATAAGAATTTGGGCATTATCAGTAGTACGGAAAATTAAAAAGATATGAAATGAAGGGACATATGATAATAATTTGTGAATACTGATACACATACGGTACTCAGTTAAAATAAAGTGTTGTGATTTAGTACTGAATCCATTAGGATTTATACATTTGGAATGTTTTCAAAGCCCTACCATTACATTCCATCTCAATGATTCCTATTCATTCCAAAAACATCTAATGGGAATGAAAATCAATTGCAAAATTGTTGTCAACTCCTCCATGTCACTTCATTGTGTGCTCCCAATTCCCATCACAGTTAAATTATTCGAGATAAACAAATAAGGCCTTGGTTGTTTTATCATGTAATGCAAGGTATGATCGCCATTAGAAATTAAAGTAACTGAATTTTTAATGAAATTGCAATTTCATAACATTGTTCCTCCCACTAGGTTGTCAAATATCATATTGCTTTGACCCATTACAATGCAACTGCGCATTTGGTTCTCACTAACCAAGACGAGATTTTTTAAAATGCTCTACTAAACATCATAAAGTTGCAATACTGCAAACTATAAAAGTCTCACTTGAAATCAGGGTTCCTCTATCCTCATCGTCAAATATTATAGCAGCTTTGAAACCAGCATATTGTGCATTCCTGACTTTAGCATCAAAAGAACATTCTCCTCTTCTGATCAACACAAATGGAACACCTAAGCCTTTAGAAACTTCATTTGTTAACTTAGTGCATGCCTCTAATGGCTCTGCGAGATACAATACTCCAGATTCACCTGATCTTTTTACTGGTGGAGCTGCACATACAACATATGAGAACAACTAAACCATGATACATTTGCATGATGCCGAATAAACCTTGCTAAAAATACGAAACACTCACCAAAATTGGCCTCGACATCTGGAAACGACAAGGACACGTTTTTTCCGATCAGCACCACATTACTCACTGCCGTCGGAACCAGCAATCCAAGAAGAAGGAAAAGAGTAAGCATTTGTTTCCTCTCAATCTCATGCTTGAACAACCCCATAGTAGGAAAACCAGGCACACACAAGAAACCCTAATAACTTCCAAAACCCAAACTTTGTCCCTTTTTCCACTGCCTTAAAGCTGCCGCAATCCAAAAATCCCTCAATCACGCCAATTCCGAACCTCAATGAAAGAGACCAAAGCACAGGTGTCCGAATACCAAAAGCAGTAAGAGAACCCGGAAAAGAGATTCCGATCCCTAACAACACCAATCCGCGGTGGAAGAGCCAAAGCACGGGTCTTATGCACCAGACCGCAAAGAGTATCCTCAAAATCGAATTTTTTTTTCGCAGAAAGAAACGCCGGAAAAGAGAGCTCCGGTCCGGAAAACAGCAGAGAAGAGGGGAATATCAACGGATCGGAACTTAAGGGGAGCAGAAGTGAAGTGCGGCGATGGAGACGTCGGATTCCATTAAGGTCGAAGCGGAAGTCGGCAAGCTCGGATCTCGTCGCGGTGCCGTCGAACCTATCCACCACCCGCAAGCTAATCGAGCGACTTCCGCCAGATTTAGCCGCAAACTGATGACGATCATATCAACACAGTAATCACATTACATAAATAATTTAGCTTCCGGTGGAAATTATCATCATAATAAATTAGAAGAACAATTTTCATGATGCTCCCTAATATATAGAACATTTTCAACGAACTTCCTGATGTTTATATTAAAATAAAAAAATAATGTGGCATTTTGATATTAATAAAACTTTAGAGGTTTTTTTGCCAAGTTTCTAATTTGAAAAGGGACAAAATCTGGCTGTGGACACGTGTCCGTATCTCAAAGCGATCCGCACGAATCTTTCAGGACGCGAAGGGATCGAGGACGGTGATCCGTTACGGTGCGTCCGACACAACGCGAAGTGTCTGGCCAACGGAGAGACGTCATTGTTGCGGGACCCGCAAACTGATTGGTTGCGGATATAGGGAATGGACGGCTGGAGATGGTGTAAGTGGTGTCGGTTTGTGAGAGTCCAAATGGAAATTGGCCACGTCATCTCTGTTATCAGCTGGAATAAAAAAAAATCTTCCATAATATATCATAATTAAACCTTAAACTTTATATACCATATTTATTATTAAAAAACTTAATTATGATGATAAAAAAATAAAATATTCGTTCTCAACATCTCCGTCAATCCATCCTAAAATTAATACGAAGGAAGTCAATCACGTGAATTAATCTAACTAATCCGAACAATGACCAATATATGAAAGACAATAAAAATTTGACTATTAGCTAAGACTTAACTATAACACTCAGTGTTCGAAAGTGAAATAAAATCATCATTGATTTGATTTAAGTACCTAAATATTTCTTTTTTCATTTTTTTTATATTAACTAGATGGCCTTCCTAATTGGCCTATATGTAATAATAAAAGTTTGTATAATGATTAAGCTCATAATTAAGAATTTAAAATTTAACATTATATAAAAAAAAATTCTCCGATAAAAAATAAATTTAAAAATATTAATTATTTAAATAAATATTTATTAATATTTTATAATTTATTTTAATAATAAATATATTTTTTTATAAAATCTAATCCATCATTTCTCCAAAATTAGAGAGTTGGATAAGTTTCTTCAGAGGAGTCACTATCACGAAACAAAAGAGATTTAACTCGTAATTATTATATTTAAGATTTAATATTAAAATTATTTCAGAGGTTTCTCTTATCCGTATCAATAAAATAATACGAAATATCTCGACAGGACATAATTTATGCATAATCAAAAATAAACTTCTAAAATATTCGTATTTAGTGAGATTTGCATCTTAGTTGTTCTTCCGACTACTTTACTACTACATCACATATGTGAGGATAAAAAATAACGGTTAGTTAATTTTAATGTCAATGATATATAAATTAAAAAAGAGATAATATGAAATTATCTTTTAAAGTGTAATATCTTAAATGATCGAATATTTTTCACGAAACACCAAATGATCCTTATAAATGACTAGACAATATTAAGTTTTTTATTCTATTAAAAATATTTTTTTTAAAAAAAATTACATCTTATTTTCTCAATTTATTTTGATCTACTGGTTGGGGGGAAATAAAATTTAAATTTAAATCATCTAATAAATATGTGTCCTTATTTCATTCCTTCCCATTTATATTTATAAAGTAAATATGATGATAAAGTAAATATGATGATTAAGATTGAGTGTGACATTATTTTATTCAAAGAAAAAGTGTGATATTGATTTACCTCCTCCGTATTGATTTTGGAACGAATTGACGAAAGTGTTAGAGACAAGCATTTCATTTTTTGTCACCATGATATCATCATTAGTTATATGGCTGCGTTGCAAACCAATATTTATAGCTTTAGACTTGGCCTAAGTTAGCTCTATGATATGATTACTAGAATTTTGCCGATTTGTTAGCCATCTTCTTATCGCATGTTGGATTTTGGCTCGTCAAAATTATTACAATCGACCCTAATTTAGTGCTTCGATGAAGGTGTTTTTAATGTACATGATGTCTTACTAGTATCGAATATCAAAATGACATGAGAGGTTAGGCACGAAGATATTCTTAATCTACGTGTAAATCAACTCGTTAGGTCAAGCACATGCCAACTAAGGGCCGGAGCCAAACACCTCTTGTGATGTAACATTACCCATGACAAATCATGTCGTGCTCAAGTTGATATGGAACATAAGGACGGAGCCCAATATTGATTTATCCGGGCTTTAACTCGAGCAGATTTGATTTTAACAAACTATCACATATAAGTTCTTTATTAATCAGTCTTATTCCTGTGCTTGACTCTTTGACAGATGAGTCATCGATGAGTTGAATGGCTAGCTGACCAGGTCACCACGTACTAACAAATGAGAAGAGAAATCCCGAAAGAGCTTCGTCGAGCCTGGAGAGAAAAAAAGAATCGAAAGGTTAGAGGGAAGGCTGGGAGGATGTCCGACGCAACTACTCCGACGCTCAAGTCAGTGATCGAAGAGAAAAAGGTCGACAGACAATGAAACAATAGTAAAATATTTGCATACCTTCTCTCTGTATGTGTACACTTACTTATATATCTTATGGAGAAAGATACCTTTCTCATTAATGAAGCATGTTGCCCTAATAGGGAGTGTCTGCGACGGTAAGGGGAGAGTTTGTACTGTCAAAACATCGTAATCGTACTGTCATCATTCCTTACATGTTCAGTATTTATTACTAAAGGTCTATGTTACGCCAAGTTTATACTCCTGTCAGTCATAATGGTAGTAGTACCTAGGGGCTTATCTGAGCGGGAGATTTGTGATCGATAGGTTGATTCTAGCAGGTCGGAGTACGATACGTTCCGATCGGGAGATCTCTCTGAGCGAATTTCTTCATGTCTTTGCCTGTTTAGGGATTTCTCTAATCGAATGAAGGCACCCTGGGTGTTCTTCTTACGATAGGTCGCGTTCGCCCGTTTGGGGATCTGTTGGCTCTTTGGCTTTACTCGGTCGGGGGGTAATGCGTTCCGATCGGGATATGTCGAGTTTATTCGAACGAATTCCACATAGACTATTGAATGTTTGACTTTGGTCCCAATGCTTGACCAATGACTCCCACGTGGATTCTCGACTTTATATCTCCTATATCACAAGTCTCCCCTTCAAGTCTAATCGAAGGAGGTTTATGCCCGATTGACCGGACTAGCATTTTGTTCTGCATTCTCTCCCAATCGGAGGGGCGGCAGTTCGTGTTCGTGATTGGCTGACACGTCAAGATTGACGTGAATAAAATTCGATCTTTTTTGGAAAGTCGCGATGCTGGCACATTAATATTCTTGAGACACATGATGACGTATCAGAACGACGCCTCACCCGTCGTGTCGATCATAATGTTGACTGGTCTGTTACTGATATGTGACATCGCCATTACAGGGTTATCAATTCACCGCAACTGTTGAAATTTCGGTGATTCAGAGATTACATCAGACGACTCTGATGTCATCCTGCCCTTCTGATCTCCTGTATCTGACGGTTGAGATTTTGTAGCGGGGCTTTATTAGGGATGGACGCAAATAACTTATCCGCTTGTCATTCTTGCTATCACTCTCTTTCGGTTCTCTCTACTTCCGTCATTGTTTCACTGCTTTTCTCTTCGACCGCGTTCTCTTTGTCGTAAGTCCTTCTTTAGTTCTCTAATCGTATTATTCTTTCCTGAGTCTAGCATAGGTATGGCTACTGGGAATATCTTGGGCCTGTGGTATACCTCCATGAGGTCAGATTTTATTACCGAAGACTTAGAAGTGGTGAGAGTTCAATATGAGATCTCGATCTAGTATAGATTGGCTATCCCGAGCTCTACAGACCGACCCCATCAGCTTCCGACCGGATGTGTAACATTTTTTATAGCCCAATTTCTCGGGGGGCTTCGGTTTTCCCTCCCGACCTTCTTTACCGTCCTTTCCAGACACTTCGGTATTCCCCTCTAATAATTTAGCCCTAATGCTTTCCGTCAAATCTGCGAGACCATCATTATCTTCCATTAGTATCACATTCCACTCACTCCTTAACTCTTCCATAATTTTTTATATCCCAAAAGATGGAGCCCGGAGTTTTCTTCTTTCAATCCCGAATAAGATGTTGCTTCTTGGATGAGATACCGACCTCTCATAAAGGGTGGAAGTGAAAGTATATATTTCTGGAGCCCACTACCCCTTTCTCGTGGCCGATCGAGTGGCAGATGGAGATGCCCAATGCTCCCGCCCTGGGACCCTACAAAACGGAGGCGACATCTACGAGCATCTTATCTGACCTGCGGTTTGATGTTAAGAAGTTGATTGACGAAGGACTTCTCTATTTGTTCAGACTGAGCCCTATTGAAGCAAAGCTGTAATTTTCTTTAAAAGATTTGTACTTTTACTTCATATTATTGCTAACTGAAGATTTTCCTTCTTTTGCAGCTCAGACGATGTGGAGGACTTCAGTCAACCAAATCCTGAAATTAACCAACGCCGAGCTGGAAGAAAGGGCGTCTGAGCTGGCGGGAGAAGAACTGACCGGCTCCTTCAGTGATGTGGTCATGCACACAAATGAGCTACCGCCGCCTCGCCCCTCGATGGCACTGATGCCTGTTTATTCCAGGGAGGTCAGCCCTCATTCGACCCCTCATCTTACATGAAATAGACGTCGACCTATCGACTCACAGACCACTGGGCGGACATCTGAAAGCTCCAAGGCGGTAACCCCAAGTGCTAGCTCATCCGAGGTGGTTCCCTTGCCTCTCCGCTCTTCTCCCACAACTTCACCGGACCGGGATCCTGTGGGACCGGGCACTAAAAGAGAGAACGCTCGGGCGGGAGAGTTTGTCACTCTACCTAAATTCGTGTCTCCCGTAACTATGATCCCCCCGAGTGGGGAAGGCACAAGTCGGTCGAACGGGGACATAACGCTTAGAATAAAAGGTCGGACTGCGAAGGCTTACACGTTCTTGAGCAGGATGTGCAAGGGCAAAACCACCAACAGCCTGATAGATTCGTTCACTACCGACTTGACGGGGTAAGGAACTGATTTGCGTGACTGAGGTTGATCTCTGAAGTAGCTAATAGTGAGTCTTATTGCAAGTCTGGGTTGAAGGAATGATGATGATCTCTCGAGTTGACGATCTTCTCCGCCGATATCACTCCTAACAAACTCGCATATGTGAGTTGGAGGCTCATCAGGCCCCTCTAGTTAAAGATTTATCCGGGCTGAAGTCGGAGGTGGAGAAGTTGCATTCTCAAGCCCAGCTTAAGGCAAAACAGCTGGAGCAAATGGAAGCGGCCAAGGCTGGGGTAGAGTCCCGGTCGGAGGAACAGGCGAAGAATATCGCCGAGCTCAGGGAGGCCCTCAAGAAGGCTAAATCCCTCGTGTCGTCAAAGAAGAAGCCTGAACTGAATTGAAAACGTAGGTCATCGAATGGAAGGAAAAGGAGAAGGATCTCTAGGCCAAGCTGGCTGGGAAATTCGCCAAACTGGTGGCTAAAGAAGTGGCTTTGGGGACTTTAAAGGTTAAACTGAAAGCTACCAATTGGGTGAGTAGGAGTACTGGGCGATCAAAAGAACTGAATATTTGAAGTCCCAGGAATTTTACGACCAGCTGGGTCCCCGAACAGTTAAGATGTTCAAGTTCAGAGTTGAGGGGACGATCTAGCAGCTACATGAGGTCGGGCATCTAACAGTCGATCTTCCCCCCAACTTCGTCAGTCTGGACAAGATCTTTGACGACATCCCTCGATGCTTTTGAAGATTTTTTATAGCCGCCTTAGACGTGTTTTTGTAATCTTCTGATCTGAAATGCAATCATTTTTTTTCTTCACCATTCTCCCTTTGACGGCATCCACCGATGCTTTTGAGGATTTTTTTTATAGTCGCCTTAGACGTGTCTTTGATGTATATTTGTAATTTCCAATTTCCTTCAAAAAATCGGAATAACTTGAGAGACGTCCGATCGGTGAAAATCCTAAATAATCTACCCGATTACACTCTGCCCCCATATATTATTGAGTCCCGAGCGAGGACGTATGGCTATTGGCGATATATGTTATACCTGGAGGCAGGAGGGGGATCGGTGTTTCAACGGAGATCCTCAACCCAGGATCAAGGAAAGTTCGATGTTTTAACAGAGATTCTCTATCCCAGATCAAGGGAGAGTTTGGCGCTTTAACGAAAATCCTAGACCCTGGATCAGAGGAGAGTTCGGCGCTTTACTCAAAGATCTTCGACCCTGGATCAATGGGAATTTTGGCGCTTTAATGGAGATGCTCCACTCCAGATCAGAGCGGAGTTCGACTTCACATCCACCACCAATAAAGGGGTCCGTCGGGTTCTTTCTTTGGGCTCCTTGCTTAAAGTCAGCGACAAGGTGATTTGTCCGAGCGACTGAACTTGATGCCCTGTGAATCCGAACAGAGGAGTGGCTATGGGCTAAAGTTCTTCATCGTCAACTTGCATCCGATCCTAATAAGCTTTCTTGAAGATTACGTTGACAGAGCTGCAGGTATCCTGAGGTCAACTTACATCGTAGTTGACTATTAAAGTCTAGATCACCCCTTCGAGATCCTGAGGTCCGAAGCTTATTAAAGGGTTGTTTCGTTGGCTGGTGCTAACGCCATAGGTTTCCAGTCGGCGGTTGTGGGTCTTGCGGGCCCTATGAGAATCTCCATCCGTGCCCCCCCCCTCGATATCATACTGACAATTTCTCGCACAGGGGATTTTCCCTTATCTTTTGCTCGGTCGAACTCTTGTCGAAGTGGGGACTCTCAGAGTTCTTTAGTTGACGTTTGGACTCTTTTCTCCGATCGATGATAGTCATCTTGAGTTCGTGCGGGAGTACGTCTAAGATTTGGTGAATGTTGCTCGGCATCCTGCTTCCGGTAGGAAGAATGACGTTCGGTAATCTGGCTTTGATTCAGAGAGATTCGTTCGGGAGCTGACCTTCTCCTATTGTATTGATAACAATCTTTTGTTACATAACTTCTGCTCTGATGATAGGTACAGAAACGATCCATCATCTTGAGGAACCACCTTTTGTGCCCCAGGGTACGGAAGGCCTCTATTGTGTTCACGGTCGCATTTCCTCCCTAAGCTACCGGGTGATGCTGGCCCAATCAGGAGTCCTTATGACTTAATGGTGGCGGTGGTGCCTTTCGCTTAGGGTGAGCTTCGGGCACGGTGACATTCGTTTCCTTTCTCCTAGAGAGTTGGGTTTTCTCTACGTTGATGTACTTGAGTACTCGACTTTTCAAGCTATCAAAATCGAGCGGAGACTTCTTCACTAACGATCTGAAGAATGCCTCCTCTAGTAGCCCATGTGAGAATGAACTCACCAAGATCTCAGGGGTGGCTGACGGGACGTCCAATGTCATCCGATTGAATCGCTGAAGATAATCCCTCAGGGATTTTTTGGGCTTTTGCTTCAAAGAAAATAAATCCAGCATAGTCTTAAGATACCTTTTGCTGTTGGCAAAATGGTGTACGCATGTCATCTTAAATTCCCCCGAACGAATGAATGGAAGAGGCCGAGAGTTAATTGAACCATCTATGTGCTGGGCCAGAGAGGGTCGTTAGGAATACTCGATATTTAACTCCTTCAATATACTAGTGCAGCATAGACGCATTCTCGAATGAACATAAATGATCTTCGGGATCCATCGACCCGTTGTATTCATTGATACATGGTGGTCGAAAATGCTTGTGCAGTGGGTCTTCTAGAATATTCACCGAGAAGGGGGGCCATTAGGTTCCCCTGACCCATCGGGGATTTCTCCCTTACTCGTCTCGATCTCTTGAATTTTGGCCCTCCCGACCGAGGATTCCCCGGACTGCTCCGGTCTGAGCGACAACCCGATCAGGGCTCTGAAGAAAGCTCGTGTCATTTCGATCAGGTGTGTTGAGTTTTGCCGAGGTGTCATCGTCGCCTCTCCTGACCAACTGTGCATCCTCAGAGGGGGTTCACGGGATGTTGCGAATGTCACATGGTCTGCAGATGCCACATCTCTTGTTGTTGTTGCAATGCTCTTTATACTGCCGTAGCTACTATTTTATCGAGGTCGCTTTGAGATATGATGATAACTGATCTTCTAGTATATCCATCGCAATTTCCAGTTCAGGACTTGATGTTCCCACAGACGACATCAATTTGTTCATGTGCTGGATTCCTTAACAGATGAGTCACCGGTGAGTTGGATGACTAGCTGACCAGGTCACCACGTGCTAATAAATGGGAAGAGGAACCTCGAAAGAGCTTCGCCGACCCTGGAGAGAAAAAGATAATCGAAAAGTTAGAGGGAAGGTCGGGAGGATGCCCGATGCAACCACTCCGACTCTCAAGTCAGTGATCGGAGAGGAAAGAGTCGACAGACAATGAAACAATAGTGGAATGTTTACATACCTCCTTCCTGTATGTGTAGACTTACTCTATGCCTTTATTGATTTATGGATTTCTCCGATCGAGTGGAGGCACCTTAGGTGTTCTTCTTGTAATAGGTTGCGTTCGTCCGCTCGGGGATCTGCTGGCTCGTTGGCTTTACTCGGTCAGGAGTTAATGCATTTCGATCGGGATACGTTGATTTCATTCGAACGAATTTGACTTTATTTTTAATACTTGACCGATGATTTTCACGAATTTTTAACTCTATATTCCCCCACACAAACAAATTTTTTATCAACAACCGGGTCCCACACGGATGATTAGCACGGGTAGATCACAGTCCATCATTATTAACTCAGATAATTTTTCTTTTTTTTTTTTGCTCTGTCATTTTTTACTATGCCAAATTAAATACTTCTTACAAACTTGCTCATTTATAAATGTATCATACTAAACCTAATATGACATATAAATGAGAAAATCAAATCCATATCGTGTCCTTCTTATTGATCTATTTGACCCCACTATCACCGAATAATGCTATATTTTTAACATTTAATTAGATTCCATCAAAACCTAATTTTTATATAAGAATGACAAAAAAACAATAAGGGAAATCTAGAATACCTTTGATATTTTGTAAAAAAAAATTTAAAAAAATAGAAATATAGTTTTTGAAATCTCCGAAATTTCTGGTAATTTCTAACTTTTTTATTTTTTGTTTTTGTTTTTGATTTTAGGGACCCATTCTGTTCTGGGCCGACCCATCACCGTCTCCCTCCCCTTCTCCCACGCTGCCCATGGCCGCCGTCTCCACTCGCTCTCTCGCCGCCTCCACACCCGACGCCGACACTTTCCACCGCCACCACCATTCCGTCTCCCTTCATTTGTCACCGCACATCGCCAAAAGCTCCCATTTTTACCGGAACAAAACCCACCTAAAGCCCCATCCGTCCCTCTGCGGCCGCCGACCTAATCACGCAGCCTCATCCCCATCGTCTCCGCCGCCGCCGACCCTGCCTTCGATGATGACGACAAACCTCGCGACGAGTGCGGCGTCGCGGGAATCATCGGCGACCCTGACGCCGCCCGGCTCTGCTCCCTCGCCCTCCACGCGCTCCAGCACGGTGGCCAGGAATCGTCTCCTGTGACGTAGCCAATCTTCACTCTGCTTCCAGCCTAGTTCTTCTCCGACCCCAGCACCCTCGCCCCGCTCAAAGGCGATTCCGCGATCGGCCACGAGCGGTACTCCACCACCGGCGCCGCCTCCGCCCTCGCCAACGCCCAGCCCTTCCTCGCCGGCTACCGATTTGGCAAGCTCGCCGTCGCCCACAACGGCAACCTCGTCAACTACCGGAGCCTCCGCTTTGACCTGGAATCCAGGGGGCTCCATCTTCAGCACCTCCTCCGACACCGAGGTGATTCTCCATCTTCAGCCCTCCCAAACTCCGTCGTCTTCGGCCACCCTGTTCATCTTCAGCACCTCCTCCGACGGCGAGGTGATTCTCCATCTTCAGCCCTCCCCAACTCCGTCGTCTTCGGAATTCACGCTTCTTTGTCCTCTTTACCTTCTTCTAATATTTATATCTAATTTATGATAATATTGGGGTTAACGTAGATTATTAACCATTAGTCACTAATTATACATCTACACTAATTAACCACCTCCTATTTTTTATACACATATGCCTTAGCGAAGCACAAGAAGAGGACCAACCCTACTGCGCTGAGTCCGGCGAGCAGCCAATAGAAGTAGTCGAAGTGGCCAAGGTTGATGTCGTCGGCGAACCAGCTGTCTCCGCCGCCACTCTTGCTGATCTTGTCGATCGCTGACACCAGCCCCCCGCTCAGCAAGCCGCCGACGCCGAAGATGCTCAGGTAGAGGCCCAGCCCCAGGCTGCGGTATGCTTCCGGCACTTGGTCGTAGAAGAACTCCTGCAGCCCAATCATGGTGAAGACGTCGGCGACCCCGAACAGCGCGTACTGCGGCACCAGCCACCACACCTTCATCCGAGCTACGCCGTCGTCGGACTCCCGGGCGGCTTCGAGCCGCTTCGTCTCGACTAAAGCGGACACGACGATGGAGACGAGGGAGATGAGCATCCCGGCGCCGATCCTCTGGAGCATGGTGATGCCGGAGGGGCGCTTGGTGAGGCGCCGGGCGAGTGGGACGAGGAGGCGGTCGTAGACCGCGACGAAGGTGATGATGACGACGCTGGAGCAGACTTGGAGCGACGCCGCCGGGAGTTCGAAGTTGGGGCCGAGGTGCCGGTCCAAGGCGGCGCCTTGCTTGGTGAAGAGCGTCGGCGATTGGGAGAAGACGACAGCGTAAGGGAGAGAGGTCGCCCATATCGGTACCAGCGGGAGCAACCGCTTCAAGTCTCCCCGCCGGCGATCACTGGGGCATTTCGTCGAGGAGTTGGTGTGCACCGGGTATAAGCGATAGGTCTTGGTGCCGAGGAGGAAGAGGAGGAGGGCGGCGGCCATGGCGAGGCAGGGGATGCCGAA
>JBBUKS010481207.1:0-16545 GCA_038050645.1 Hedychium gardnerianum
AATCCATTAATTACATACAAACCCTAGAAGTTAGGTCTAATATCTTATTATCAAGTATATGAACCCAAATTCACTTGCGGGTTTGTTATCTCAATCCGATTAACAAGATCTCCACATAAGGTAATCATCTAACCCAATTGATACCATCTTCACATGTAAGGCAATCCAATAACAAGATATATGAACATGAGAGCTCTTAAACTTCACATCCTAATCAAAGTTGGTATTCCAAGAGATCATGTACATTAGTCCTTTAGTTCAATTCAAGCATACCAACTTGTAGACATGCAAAAAGCAACATAACTACACAATTACAAATCTAAGTTAAAACTCATCTACACCGATCTAAAAGATTTTTGTACCTAAGTGGAAAAGGAAACATGTTACAATGGACTTCGGAGGGTGCATAATTTGATTTGGGTGATCGTTGATCGATTAATCGAATCTTCCCATTTCCTATCGATCAAAAGGAATGACTTTTTGTATCGCTTAGCAAAATTTCCAATGAGCCATGTGTACATAATTTTTTTTTAGTGCAACATTTCACCCTCAGACATATGAATGGATGGAGCACACCAATCTGGAGGATCTACTATGAGCATGCGCGATGGACTTCAGAAGCAACTAGAAGATCATCAACATCTAGTAGAGTTTGTCTACAACAACACCTATCACATTGCAGTTCAAATGACTATAGATCCCTTACCCTATGATTAGTGGTGCTTACTCCCAACATTTAGGGACTTTTCGAGATATTATGAAAGATTGACTTAGTAACATATTGTCTAGTGTTACCCTGTAGAGGAGGATAACTTAATGTTACACCTTAAGTAGAAATTTAGGAACCAAATTTTAATTAGTAGGGGATAATGTAATATATCCATATATATATAATATCAGAGATGATAAGAATTAAAACAATTAAAATTTGGTATAATTAAATTTAATTGGGGATATAATAATAATATAGTTGGTAAACAATAAGGAAATAAAATTATAGGAATATATAGAATTTATTAGATTTTTTCTAAAAAATTTCTAAATTTTTTCAACATTCAAAATATATTATTAGATTATTTTATGAGGATAAATGAATTAGGGGTTTAGAAAACCCATTTAGAATACCCATTTAAATGAGGAGTTGATTGATTCTAAATCTAGGTTTTAGTTAATTAAAATCTAAGTTTTAACTCCTCATCTTCCTCCCAGACGTCGATTTTCTCCACGCAACACAGCCGCTCCCTCTCCCGTTAATGCACGTCCACCGCTGTAGTTGCCGTGTCGACCGCCGTAATCTCCACAGTTGCCTTCCTAGCCATCGGAGCATAAGGGAGACAACAACAACCACCACCGTCATGCGTCGCCTCTCCGTGTCCGACTCGGTTTCATCACTCGTGAGAAGCCAGCATTGCGTCCCTACCCCTTCCTGAACATGAAATGTCATGCACCAGCGTCAGCACTCCCCCCACCACGAGCAGATCATTGACACTACTTCTTCCACAAGTTGCGCTGCTCGCTTCCTATTCCCTCTGCTTGGTAGATGTCGTTGTGCCATCCTCACTCCTCACCAGTGAATTCATCACAATGGCGCCGTCATGCTGACGAAGGAGATAGTGAGCATCGTCGATCCACACTGCCGTCGACGTCGCCGTCGTTGCCTCACGTACCTCCGCTGCCTGCATCTCCAAATGTTATCGCCATAGTCATTGCTTGTTGCGCCGTTGCAAACCACTGTCGTTCCACACTAGTTCTGGCGACCTGACATCATCCCTGCCCTCATTTACGATGACCTTCCCGACTATGAACCGACCTCCACCGGCGTCACGACGACTCCAACCCTAAAACCCAACGGTAAATCCTAACCTTTGTTATTGATTTAATTAATCTAGGTTAGGTTAGAAAAAAGGGGTTTAATTCATTAGTTATAATGTTGATTAATTAATTGATTAGTTAGATAATTTAAGTCACTTAATGAGTTATAATGTTCATTAACTTCATTAATGAGATTTGATTAATTAATTAATTAATTACTATATGTTTAATTTTGAGTATTAATCACGATAGGTAAGTGAAATTGATTAGCTAATCATAATTTGATAAGTACTTGAATTATCTATTGATGTAGTAATTGATTAAGCGATAATTACTTTGAGAGTTAATTGCAAATGGTTAATATTAATTTATCTGCTTAAGGTTAACTAATCAGATTGAGAATGAATGAAATATTAATTAAAGAGTTAATTGAGTAATTAACTAGCTTATGGGTTGATAAATTAACTTGATAGTTAATTAAATTACTAGATTGACTAATGGATAAATTTATAAGTTAATTAATTAATAGATTAATTAATTATTTGTAGATTAACAATCAATGGGTTGATTAATTGGTTATAGATCCTTAAATATTCTTCGCGTCTTTATATGTAGATTCGAGCTCGAAACATACCCTCTGAGTTGAAGATGGTTTGGATGATCTACAATAGATGTGGGTAGTTTCTGCTTGACCTCTCTAATTTTGTTGATCTTAGTGCATGATTCTTTTATTTGCATGTTAGCATTATTTGTTTATCTTGACTTTACTCCATTTGCATCTTGAGTTTTGATACTTATTTGCTTGAGTTTATTTTTATTTTACTTGATATTAATGCAGTCTCGTTGTTATCCATCCATGTATTATTATTTATATTTATACTTTTATGCTAGCGATACTATACTATAGCATAGGTGTAAATAGTTGAACTAAGTTACTGGCTCGACATTTATACCATACTGTAGTATAGTTGAGATATTTTGACTAGGCCTTGTTGGCTATTAGGCTTGTGCCTATACATTAGTAAGATCATATCATAGTATAGGATATCGAGTATCCTATTAATCCCTTATTGTTAATTAGGCTCGTGCCTATATGTTGACAAGATCGTACCATAGTGTAGGATATCAAGTATCCTACCAAAATTGTATCGGTTATTTAGGGTCATGTCTATACATTAGTGAAATCAGACTATATTGTAGCTTGTAGAGTTTTACTATTGGATGTTATGGTTATTGTTTACTTGGTTATTATTGCTTTGTATGCTTATATATATATGGACTACCCACGGGACTTATCTGTGGTAGAGTGTTTCTCTCACAGTCCGTAGCTAAATAGGTACACACCCTGTCTACCCATGTGACCCATCCGTGGTAGAACGTTTCTCCCACAGACAATGGGACTTTACTTACGCGACTGCCCACGGGACTAGACCGTGGTAGAACGTTTCTCCCACATTCAGTGCTTGTCATGTGCTTATTATATGCTTGTTATATGTTTTCTATAGTAGCTAGATAGCTAATTTACCCTGTCTTGCCTCGAGATACATGGTAGAGTGTTCTCTCATAGACAGTGACTATTTACTACCCCAACTGCCCACGAGACTCGTCCGTGGTAGAGTGTTCTCCCATAGTAGTGCTTATTATATGTTTGCTATATGTCTGTTATATATTTGTTTGTGCAGGATTTGGATGTACGATATGTACACTTCATGTATTGGTCATATCTTGTTGATCAAGTTTGTTGACGTTATGTTGACACACCTATTTATGTTAGTAATTAATGTTACTAAGACTGCTCCCTTTTGACTCCTTTTACTATGTAGATCATGCACTATCTTTCTTACCCGCTGAGTATTTTGTACTCATTACCCCTTGCTTTTCCTTTCATTTCTAGGTTATCAGTTAGAGGATATGTCTTGTCACTCAGAGGTCTTGGCTGTCCGATCCCATGATACTTCGAGATGGGTCATTTTATGTTTGTTGCTATGGTTCCATTTTTAATATGATTTTCTTTAGTACTTGTTATTTGTTAGTTTTCTCTGTTTCATTAGCTTCCTCTTTTGTATTTTGAGAGTAAATTTTAAAGTCGTGCAAGCATGCAAAAACATTTACTTTGATCTATATATATATATATATATCTTGGTTTTCTTTCTGTATCTTTGCGATGTTGGCTGTGTATCATATTATATCTTATATTGTCATTAGGGTGTATTGTCCGATTTGGCGGATAATTATACCCTCGAGGTGTGACAAGACTAGTTAGACCATGATTTTTCACCATGGAGGTTAAATATATAATTTGTTAAAAAAAAATTATCTAAGAAAGTGGTCATTGCTCTGATACCTAAGAAGACCCCTGTGCCTCGCCACAGCCTAGAAGCCAATTTTTGAAATGTGTATTTAACTAACTGGTGGCTAAACCTGAATCTAACTCAAGGTCAAACAATCTTAAAATTCAAACTTAAATTTTAAATCAAAATGAAATTGAAAATCATCTCACAAAACCCATAAGTTTACGATGTTTAATTGTACTGAGACACTTAGAATGACTGAGATGACAAGAACTATTAAATTGAATGTACTTTGAAAAGGTTTTCAAAATCTATAATTTTTTTAAAAAGTTATTTTCAAAATAATGATTCAACATATTAATATTTTTATGAATTTCATGATTGATTGGGTGTATTACCTTAATATTTTTGAAAAACTATGTATCTTTGAAAAATCTTGATTGTTAATCAACACTTAGAAGTTCACATCCCTAGGTCAACACTAGAACTAAGTCTCCTAGAGTAAATCTCCTTGTGGTTAACAAGGATAACCAGGGTGTGTCAGGTTATCCTTTGAAATTATTAAAAAATTTGAAAATTCTTTGAAATTATTAAAAATTCCTTGAAAATTCTTGAAAAATATTTTGAAAACTTACTTTGAAAACTCATGCTTTGACAATTATTTTGAAAAAAAAGTACTTTAATTTTTCTTTTGATTTGTATCAACCCCTAAGATACATAGGTAGTTTTCCTTGTGGTTAACAAGGATTCCTAAGGATGTGTCAAGTTGAAGGGGAGTCTTGATTGAAAGATCATATGTACTTTTCAAAATTCTTTCAAAAATTAGTTTTCCAAAACTTTGAAAACTCCTTAAAGTATTCTTGAAAAAATAGTTTTAAAATATTTTGGAAATTTTTGTAAAAAAAAAAGTTTGAAATTTTTTTGAAAAACTTATGAAAACTCTTTACAATACTTTACAAAAAAATTTTAAGTACTTAGCAATTTAAAAAAAAAAATCCTTAAATTACTTAAAAGATTTTTGAATGCAATGCTTTTCTAAAATATTCTAAATGTTTTCAAAAATTAATATGTGCCTTAACTATGTCTGTAAAAAAGATTTCATAAACTTAACTTAAAATCTTTTAGAAATATTTGTGTAAAGAAAAATTGTTGGTGTTTAGCCTAAGGTCAACCTTAGGTAAGTTATTTTTGATCTGTGTCAAAGGGGAGACTGAACCTTAAGTTAGACATATTGAGAATCCCAATTTTGACATAAGACTCTTTAGACAAAAACCTAACTTAAGATTATTGTTAAGAATCAAAAAGGAGGAGATTGTTGATATAGGGAGCACCAGATAATAGCAATCAACCTCTAGGATTTTGATGTTTGACAATATACCAAAGTCTGGTCAGTTTGACCAAGGATTAATCCAAAAAGGACCTAATGTTTGGATGTGAGTGAAGTCTAGTTAAGTCAAAGTTGACCAAATGACTAGTAAGGACTAGATGACTAGCAAAGGAAGTCCTAACTAGAGGTTAGGTAAGAAAAAGTCCTAGTGAGTAAAGCTAGGAGGTGAAGGCCCTAGTGAGTGAAGCTAGGCCCTGGTAAGTGAAGCTAGAAAGTGAAAGTCCTAGTGAGTGAAGTCATGAGGTAAAAGTACTAGTGAGTGAAGCTAGGCCCTAGTGAGTGAAGCTAGGTGGTTAAGGTCCTGGTGAGTGAAGTCAGACGGTGGAAGTCCTAGTGAGTAAAGCTAGGCAGTGAAAATCCTAGGGGAGTGAACCTTAGGTGGTGAGAAGTCTACCGAGTGACTAGTCCTAACTAGATGTTAGGAAAGGGTAAGTCCAAGTAGGTCAAGAGTGATCGGATGCTTGGCAAAGGAAATCCTGGGGAGTGAGCCTTAGGTGGTGAAGGTAAGCCTAGTAGGTTAGACCTACAGGGTAAGGCTTAGGTAACCCTAGTAGGTCAGACAGACTACAATTAAGACTTAGGTTGCTTGTTTGTTGTTATATACTTGTCTTGCAAGAACCTAGAGCTGGAAGCAAACAGATGCAAACCAGACATAGCCAAATCAAGTTTGGAGTGAATCAAACTTGACTTGGGTTGAACCGCACCCAAACTAGTTCGGTAGATTGATCGGGTTCGATAGACCGGGTTCAAGTTCGCACTCAAATCGAAAAAAGATCAAGTGCAACTTTATGATTTAGATGAGGATAAGGATAAGTCATATGATGTGGATAAAGATAAGGCTTGATCCAGATATGGCTTCATCCAAATAAGAATATGATCCAACTCTATAATAGGAGACGAAGGCTCTACATTCAATATCAACAATTTCTCCTACTACTCTATCTCTATGCTTGAAAGAAAAGGCAACAAGGTAAAGCTCTACAATTGGGGAAGCTCCAAGAAGGGTGTGTTGCGCTCAGGACTTCTGGATCGACTGCTATCATTTGTTTGTCTCTCTATTTACAAGTTTTTCTTTAATTTATACTCTTTATTCTTGTGCTTGTTAAACTATAAGGCAGGTTTCTTCGCCTCCAAAAAAGTTTCAGAATTGAGACCACTAGTGGACGAGCGTCTCTCGTGATTAGGCCTTGGATGTACTGACCTTTGGGGGTTGGGAACCAAGTAAATCTCGCGTATCATTTTGTCTTATGTTTCAGTTATTTATTATTTCGCTGTAAGCACTAATCTGATAGATCGAACGAACGATGAAACACGAGAAAAAGCTGATCAATATTCACCCCCCTCTATCGATGCACACCAATCCTACAATAATTAAGTACTTAAATAGAAAAAGTAAAGAACAAGATGACATCGGATGTTTATTTGGTTCCCAACCCGCAGGGTTAGTATATCCAAGGCCTATGCACTCAGTGTGAGTCCACTATGTGTATCTCTTTTTTGGAACTCTTTTAGAGGTGGGGAAACCCCTTATAGATTTGTATGACAATCACAAATATAAAAATAAGTAGTAAGATAAACAATAAGCACGTAAATAAAAACAAACTAAAGTTAGTACAATCTGAAGGCATAAATGTTGCGACACTCCTCCTAGCGCTTCCTAGACCACACGAGCAGAGTTTGGAGCACTTTCTTAGCATATGAACAAAGATTGATGTTTGCAAGAGTTGATGGAAGAAGCTGCCTCAACTCCCCTTTTATACAGCTCAATCGACACTTCCCCGGTAGACTAGATGCTCTCCGGTTGCTTGAATGCTATTGACGTGGCTACAAACTCGATTCACTTCAAGATCAATTTTTGACCTCCTGGTCGACCATAACACCCTTCGGTCACCTTGGGTTCAGCCAAAACTTATCCGAGGACCAACTCGGTCAAACCCGATAAAATTCCTACCGGGTCTACTTGAGGCTCGGGTCGTCTGAATGATCTTAGGGTCGCCCAGAGGCTCATGTAGCCTGGAAACTTTTAGGCTTACCTAGAGCAGTTTACCCTTCCAAATTAGATCTAGTTATTCTAAACAAGCTCCAATCTCTCGAGTCTTCATCCAGTTGTTATTTCCTACAAAACAAACAAGAAAATAATAAGCAAAACAAGCAACACCTAGTACTTGGTTTACCTAACCTACTAGGTTCACTCTTTGCTAAGCAATCAACTCCTAGCTGACTCCATACACTTAGACTTGTTTGCAAAGCAATTGATGTGGGAAATCGTAAGTGGACGATTTTGTGGTCAAGTAATAAAATATCGATCCACAAGGACTAGTAGTCAAATACTAATCTACTAAGTTATGTGATTGTCTACATTGATCAAGGGGGTTGAGTTGGTTGAAAGCAATGATAATTGGAAGTGAGAAATCAGAGAGTTGAGAGAGAGAAGAGCAAAGAGAGAAAGAAAGAAAGAGAGTGATCCAAGAGAATTCGAAGGGAAAAATAATTCTAGGACTTCAGTTTCACCACAATGATTGTAAACATCTAATCTATATTTGGTTTCCTATTCTTAATAGTTATTCATGTAGGTAGACTATCCTATGGTATCCTATGCGAACTTTTGGGACAACACTAGCATATTCACTCCAATTCGTCGTCTGCTTTCAGAGCGATAGAGCTAAGGGATTGCTTTCTTAAGGAGATCTCTGTCACATGATCCCACAATCTCAGAGTTGCATTCTCTTACTGTGTGGTGGTGAATTGGAGCCGATCCATTAAGACCTATCATATCCTATTACGCCTCATGGCATACCGATCTACTCTCGTAGGCGATTCTCCACGTTTCGGGTTTCTACGAGTCGGAAGATTGGACTCTCCTTTCGATTCATCCTCGCACCTCATGGGATACAAATCTTGTGCTTTTGGCATCAAGATCATGTGTACATAGTAAGTCCTAACCACAAACACACACATCATTGAATAAGAAACATGCAAACTCATAGATTCAACAAAAGAGTGTTTACATATCAAAAGGGCTAATCCCTAATCCTAGAATCAAGAGTCTACTCCATATCAAGGGAATTACAAATCAAATACAATGAAAGAAACATTCTTACAACAAAACAAAAAATAGAGAGGAAGAAATGCTTAGCGAGATATGCAAGAAATGTCTTCGGAAGGAATCCTTGCTCCAGAGGTGGACGAATCGTTGCGACAGCTCTTGGATGGTGGCTCTAGGATTTCCCCCAAGGAGAGAACCCTCTCCAAGGAAGGAGGCGGAGCCCCCTGGTCTAAGATGAGTCAAACAAGGGTCTAGTTGATCATTTTATACCTCCCCTAAACTTTCCAGATCTACCCCATTGGTTGGGCTCTGCAAAACCTTATTTTTCATCGCTTATACCAAGCTTTCTCGAGTTAGACCCTGAATCAAAGTGGTAGATCTTGAAATTATCTTCAACTTGATAGGTTTGTGACCTCTATGGTTCTAGTTAAGCTGAAATTTATGACCATTCAAAGTTTGGTTTGCAGTCTGTACCGGCGGTTGACACGGCCGTGCCGGTTGGCACGAGCTGCCCGTGTCAAGCATTATTGGGCTCCACCAAAACTGATTTTTTACCCCTTGGACCAATTTATCTCTAGTTAAGCTCTAATCAACTAGTAGATTTTGAAATTATCTATATTTTGATAGTTTGAATGCCTTATAACTCTAACCGAGCTGAAAGTTATGGTCGCTTTAAGTTTGGTCTATAGACTAAACCGGGGGCTAACACAGTTGTGCTGGCTGCCATAGCCTGGCCATGCTGGATGGCACAACTTGCCATGGGGAGAACTATTTTAGGCAGAAAATTAGGCACGACCATGCAAAATTGGCATGGCCAGGCTGTGGAGAGCACTAGGAAGCATTTGAATGTCTGTCACGGTCGTGTCGACTCGTGGTGAGCACTAGAAAGTTCTGAAAATGGGGCACGGCCATGCTGGCTGGCATGACCTACTTATTGTGCATGCTAGAAGTGTCTAAAACTCTGGCTCATCCTCTCCAAATTGGCCATGGCCGTGCCAGCTGGGAAGTATTAGGGAATCAGTCTTTGAACTTCGTTTTCGCTCCTTGTCACGCTCTATCAAAGAAAATACACAAGAGCAGCTCCCCGAACTAGAAAATCTCAAAAATGAAGCACAAATGGATAAAAACATGAGACATATGTATATAAAGTGGGATAAGATGTGTGTCAAACTACAATAGAAACCATATATAAAATTCACATATCAAAATCCCCCAGACAAATCCTTTGCTTATCCTTAAGCAAACATCAATATAAAGGACACATATGAATGATCATCTCTAAACTCTAATAAGTTCATCTAATCTCATCAAGTAGTATTATCATTAAGCAAAGACATTCGATTAGTTTCACCAAGCCTAACAAGAAAGTTTAGGTGCACTGTGCATAGTTTGCTCCTAAAGTTTTCAAGTTCAGCCCTGAGTCAAGTCGTCATTCCATCATGTTCCCAAAGGTTTCCTGCGTTAGGCACTTACTTGCCATACACGAGGTTTGTCCCCTCTTCCCAACATAAAGTCTCAAAGGAATACTTAGTATCAAGAGAAACATAATGGTTATTTCCCCAGTAACCTAAGTCAGTCTCAAAGAGGTAACCTATTAGTTTCCACTCACGATAACTATTTTTTGTGATATCTTATTCTTTTATTCTTCTCCCTTTTCTAGATTGAATCAGATTTTTCCAAATGAGTTGACATTAATCGAGGTTATCCAATAACTGAAATGTTGGGAGAGGGTCACCTATGGTTACCAAGGTATTAGTTCGACAAGATGAATCATGACTAAGTCATACCAAATTGACTCTTTGGAAGCAAACCATAAGTGAAGTGAAATAGTCGAACTATCATGTAGACATTTGTTAAACCATCATCAACTCAACAATGCTTTCATAATCTTACTACAAGATAGGGAGAACATGAATTACCAAAAGTAAGGGAGTGTATTCACATGGTATCAAAATTTTACTCAAAGGACAAAACTATGCATGTGTGCTTCAAATCAAATTGCAAAAAGGAAATGACAATGCATGAACTATGATAAGAAAAGAAAATAAATATGATGCACTTACTTGAGTCCTAGCAGTTGAAGGAGATTCAGAAGTAAAATCCATGCAGGAATAGGAACAATTATAAAATGGATCCTCCCCGATGGTCGCAGAAGATTCAACATTTAACATCCATGCCGGAGGTGGAATGGTCCCATGTGAGATGAGCGCCTTTTTCATATGGTCAGAATGGTCCTTGGTCGCTCCCTCCAATATCATCGCCTCCTCGTGTAGTCTCTCGGGTGGTCGACGATGATTCAGTAGAAGCATCCACCCTATAGGTGGAATGACTTCCAATGCAATGGGTATCGCTCCTTCTACTTTTTTCCTTTTCGCAAGATATTTCGGGGGGTTGAAGGCAATTTAGCTGGAACATCCATTCAGGGAACTAGATTATTTCAACGGATATTGAGGCCTTATTTTGTAGAAATGGATTCTTTAGCAGTAGTGGGAGTATCCAGCCTCGGGGCTTCCAGCTATCCACCACTTCCCACTTTGAGGACTGCACATCTAAAAATAATAATGTCAGAGGTACTGCTTCTTCCGCAACATCACCCATGATGGAATCACATCAAGGAGAAGCTGCCAACATACTAATATTGTCGCCCACATCTGACTTGACAACTACTTCACCAAAAGTTTCACATGCATTATCATCCACAAAATTTTCAAATAATGCATGCAAACTCTGTAACTTGCTACAATTTTTGATTGTGTGGTCCAATGCTTCACAAGTATCACAATAATGTTGTTTTTGTCGCCACTCATTGTAATCAGGTAGGACGCCCCTTTTTTATTCTCACCTAGTCGATGTGCAGGATCAATTAGTAGAAGACAAATGTCGATCACATGCTATGTTGCACCATAGAGTTCACAATAAGAAAACTTTGGACTGAAGTACCACGGAGGGTCAAGAATACATTGTTTCATGTTTTCTTACTTTAACCCCAAATGATCCATCCAACCAAAATTAGATGTATTTGAAAATATTTCGTGCATAACCTGCTACTAAGGTTAGAAGTACTCATACCTCTCTAGAGTTTGTTGGGGTTGGTGATATTGAGTTTGATAATTATCCCAATCATGACTTTTTATTGAAGCCTCCAAATTGTTGAAAATATGGATCCATGGTTGCTTAGAAAAAAATTTCCTGGCCTCACTAGAAAAAAGAAGAATTACTATGAAAAGAAAAATAATGCAAAAACTGAAAAAGAAAGATGTCTAGTCCAATCAGTTCATAATTTGACTAATATCAACTAAACCAGTCTTTGGCAACAACGCCAAAAACTTAATGTGGAAAATTGCAAGTGCACGATTCTGTCATCAAGTAATAAAATATCGATCCATAGGGACTGGTAGTCAAATACTAATCTACTAAGTTACGTGATTGTCTAGACTGATTGAGGGGGTTGAGTTGGTAGAAAACAGAGAAAATAGAGAGTTGAGAGAGAGAGAAGAGTAGAGAGAGAAAGAAAGAAGGAGAGTGATCCGAGAGAATTCGATGGGAAAAGCAATTCTAGGACTTTGGTTTTACCACAATGATTGTAAGCATCTAATCTATGTTTCGTTTCCTATCCTCAATGATTATTCATGTAGGTAGACTATCCTATGGTATTCGATGTGAACTTTTGGGACTACACCGGCGTATCGGTTCCAATTCATCGTCTACTTTTAGAGCAA
Source organism: Hedychium gardnerianum (assembly GCA_038050645.1). Classification (NCBI taxonomy): domain Eukaryota; kingdom Viridiplantae; phylum Streptophyta; class Magnoliopsida; order Zingiberales; family Zingiberaceae; genus Hedychium; species Hedychium gardnerianum. The sequence goes on from JBBUKS010481207.1 coordinate 12,256, forward strand.
CAGAGCTGAGGAATTGCTTTCTTAAGAAAATCCCTATCACATGATCCAACAACCCCCAAGTTGCCTTCTCTTACTGCATGGCGATGAATTGAAACTGATCCATTAATATATGTGATAACCTATTACTCCTCATGGCATACTGATCTACCCTCGTAGGCATACCGATCTACTCTCGTAGGCAACTCTCCACATCTCGTGTTTCTACAAGTTGGAGGATTGGGTTCTCCTTTTGGTTCATCCATGTACCTCATGGGATACGAATCTTTTGCTTTTGGCATCAAGATTGTATGTATATAGTAGGTCTTGACCACAAACATACACATCATTGAATAAGAAACATGCAAACTCATAGATTCAATAAAAGAGTGTTTACATATCAAAAGGGGGTTAATCCCTAATCCTAGAATTAAGAGTCTACTCCATAGCAAGGGAATTACAAACCAAAGACAATGAAAGAAGTATTATTACACTCCAAAACAAAGAATAGAGAGGAAAATGCTTAGCGAGATTTGTAGAAAATATTTTCGAAAGAAATCGTTGCTCCAGAGGTGGACGGATCGTTACAATGGCTCTTGGATGGTGGCTTTAGGGTTTCCCCCAAGGAGAGAACCCTCTCTAGGGAAGGGGATGGTGTCCCTTGGTTGGGCTCCGCCAAAATAGATTTTTCAACCCTTAGACTAGGTTTTCTCAAGTTGGACCCTGAATCAAATTGATAGATCTTCAAATTATCTTCAATTTCATAGGTTATAGGCTCCATGGTTCCACTTGAGTTGAAAGTTATGACCATTCGAAGTTTGGTCTGCAGTATGAACTAGAGACTGACATGGTCGTGCTAGCTGGCACGAATTGCCCGTGTGAAGCACCCCTTATACCACTTATTGGGCTCCACCAAAATTGGTTTTTCACCCCTTATACCACTTTATCTTTGGTTGATCTTTGAACCAGACTTGTAGATCTTGAGATTATCTATAATTTGATAGGTTGAACGCCCTATAACTCCAACCAAGCTAAAAGTTATGGTCATTTTATGTTTGGTCTGTAGTCTAAATTGGGGGTTGACACGGACATGTCAGCTAGCTCGGCCTGGCCGTGGGGAGAATTGTTTTGGACTGAAAATGGGCGCGGTTGTGTCAAATTGGCACAGTTAGGTCGTGGCGCACACTGGGAAGAATCTTATGGTCTGTCACGGTCGTGCCGACTGGCACGACCGACCTGTGGCGAGCACGGGAGAGTTCTTAAAATGGGCACGGTCGTGTCGACTGAAATCTTGTGGCGCCTACTAGAAGTGTCTAAAACTCCGGCACGACCTCTCTAATATGGCCACGACCGTGGTAGTTGGGAAGTATTCGGGAATCGATCTTTGAACTCCATTTTCGCTCCTTTTTGCGCCCCTATCAAAGAAAATATACAAGAGCATCTCCCCGAACTAAAAAATATCAAAAATGAAGCACAAATAGATGAAAACATGAGACATATGCATATAAAATGGGATAGGATGTGTTTTAAACTACGATTGGAGCAGATTTACTCTCTTTGTATTTTCATTGACAGGATGTAATTTGGAGTTAAAATGAAGCAAAATGGACATTGGAGCAAACTTGGAGAGCAAAACCAGCAAACATGGTCATGCCTCTTCAAGGCAAAGTCATGTCATCTCAAGCAAAGTAGGGTCGTGCCTCGCAAGCATGGTCGTGCTTCATATGCTGGATCTCACGGAAGCTTCCATGAGCAGGACATGCCCAAAGGCATGATCGTGCCTCTTTAGAAGCTCCACTCAACATTTCTAGAGAATCCCAGACCAAGCCATGCCAAAAGGCATGGTCGTGCTTCTTCTAACTGTGCCACCAGTAGAATTCATAAGACCCCACGGTTGGGCCGTGCCAAAAGGCATGCTCGTGCTTTATCCAACTGTGCCACCAATAGTATCCAAAATACCCTAGGGTTGGGTCATGCCAAAAGGCACAACCATGTCTCCCTTTTGCCTATATGACATGGATAGACCGTGCCCAAGACACACGACTATGTCTTTTGCTTGGGGTTTCCCATTGCATTATCATGCCTCACAGACACGACCATGTCGCGTGGTCACATGGCTGTGTGGACCTATAAAAGGGTCATGAAATCCTTCTTTTGACTCATCTTGGGTTTTGAACTCATCCCCTCTCCTTTGAGGAGGATTTTCTCCTTTTAAGGGAGACCCTAGAGCATCCATCTTCATCGATCAAGATGATCCGTCCACCTTTGGAGCAAGGAGACTCTCCGAAAGGCATCGACATCGCATTGATAAGCATTCTCTTCTCTCTTCTCTATGTATTGAGTTGTAGAATGTTATTCTTCATGTCTTTTGGTTGTTTCTTCATTTCTATGGAGTAGTCCTCTGAATTCTAGGATGTAGAAAGTAATTGTGATGTGAAATTGATGAATGAACTAGGGATTTGTCCATTTCATTGTTCTATGATGTGTTTATGACTTATTCCATGTGTGTGATGTCTTGTTTGTGTTTGATTGAATGTGTGTGTGAAGTGTATGCATGTGTATGTGAAGGATTGTCACCATGTAGAGGAGATTCTTTGGATTGTATACCCGGAAAGCCCTTAGTGATAGAGTGTAGTTTTTTAACCAGACTTTCCAAAGTCATCGCCTTGAAATGGGAGCCAATTCTCCATAAGGAATTAGATAATTAGAGTTTAATGGGTTTTCACCATTTCAATGTTGGGAAGTGACTTGTGTAATCTAGATTGTATAGACGAGCAGCCCTTAGTGACAGAGGATAATCCTTCAACCGGACTTTTTATGCTACCTTTTCTACTTAATAGCATTGGAAATGATATAAGCACTTTGATGTAATCTTCATGAGTTTATATTGGTAATTTGGTTATAATCCCTACAAGAGCTTAAACATGGAGGGTAAGGAGATGAACAAGTACTAGAGACATTAACTAGCATTATAGTGAAATCGAAACCCCAAGAATCAATCCCCCAACTCCAACTTCTGCCTTTGACCACTTGCCTTCCCTTGACCACCTTTGCTCTAGGCCCTCTCTCAAACTCTCTCTCTCTCACTCACTTAAGCTCTTGCTCTCAAGCTCTCATTTGTGACTTTAAGTAACCTTTGATCATCTAGATAACTTGCTTTTCAAACTTGACTAGTGCTTAATCAATAATCCTTGTGGATCGATATTTTTATAACTTGATGACTTAGCCGTGTACTTGCGGTGAGACAATAGGGGCAAACAAGGAAAGTTTTTATTGGGATGGAAGTGCTAATGAGCCACATATCTTGCAGACAAGTGATGTGCGTAGATTATATATGCTTTTAAACACTTTATATTGCACAACTACTTACATTTCATTGACATGATCTATATTACGACACTTCATTTTATTATGTTATCATATTTTTTACTACATATCATTCGGAGGTCTGCTCTTTGTGTGTTTTTATTTACATGATGCATTTTAGAGCAAAATGGAACTTTAATGGAGAGTAAAGCAGAAAAGTTGAGAAGAAAGCAGAGAAGCCAGGCCAAAACCCTGGTCGTGCCTCCCAGGCACGGCCAAGGCACAAGTTGTGCCTCAATTACAGGAGGAGCTCAAGGCATAACCATGTCTCTCAAACATAGATGTATGACATTTCTGAAGAAGGCCAAGGCATAGCCATGTCTCCCAAACTTGGTCGTGTGTCAAACTTGGGAGAACTTCAAGCACGACCGTGTGTCACAGACACTGCTATGTCTGGCTAGCAGTGCTTCCTTAATCCCGGGCCGTACCTCATAGGCATGCCCGTTCTTCCACTTCACTCAGCCTCATGACCAGGTCGTGCCTCCCAGGAACGGTTGTGTGCCATAAAAACATGGCTTGTACTCCATGCCTATAAAAGAGGGGGTTTACCCCTTTCTCAAGGGGATTGTTCTTCCCTTCTATGAAGAACACTAGGTTCATCCACACTCCATTTCTAGATATTTCTCTGGCGATCCGAGGGGAATTTCTCTGATCCATCCATCATCTGAGCAAGGAGAGCATTCCCGAAGACCAAGACATCAACTGGCTAAGCATTCTTTCCCTTTTCTTCTTAGATTATAATAGAATGTGTGTTTACTTGTCTTTGTGTTTTCTCTCCTTGTTTATGGAATATATCTCTTCTATTCTAGAGTTAGGGAGTGTCTATGATGTGATTGATGATGTATGAACTATGGATATGCCAATTTCCTAATTCTATGAGATGTTACCTCTTATGCTATATGTGTTGTGTCTTGTACATGTTTGACGAATTGTGTATGTGAATGATGC
>JBBUKS010481259.1:0-16533 GCA_038050645.1 Hedychium gardnerianum
CATCATATACAACATTCCATACAAATCCAACATTCAAACATTCCAATCTAACAAGTTCAAACATTCCATACATATACAACATTCAAAGGTCTCAAGTTCAACATGTTCAACATATACAACATATCTATACAAATCCAACAATATTCCAATCTAACATTCAAGTTAATTGGTGCGTAAACTACAAGTGCACGGTAAGTCGTTAAGTAATAAAATATTGATCCATAGGGACTATTGGTTAAACACTGATTGAGTTCGTAAAGTTAGTCATCTAGTGATCAAAGGTTGTTTAAAGTCACGAACGAGAGCTTAAGAGAGCAAGAGAGAGCGAGAGGACCTAGAGCAAAGGAGGTCAAGGGAAAGCAAGTGGTCAACGAGAGAAATTGGACTGAGGGAATGTTTCTAGGATTTCAGTTTTGCTACGATGCTAGTTGATGTTCTAAGTATTGTTAGCCTCCTTACCTCCATGTTTACTTTCTTGTAGGAGTTTTAACTAATTTACCAATACGAACCCATGAGAATTATACCAGAGTGCCTATAACAAATCCAACGCTATTAAGCAAAGTGATAACGCTAAAAGGTCTGTTTAAAGGGTTACCCCTATCACATGAGGCCCCACGATCATATGATCTAGATTACTCATTCTATTTCCCAACATCAAATTGGTGCAAACCCATTAACATCTAGTTAGTTAATCCTTTGCAGCGAATTAGCCCCCTTTCAAGGAGATGACTCTGGAATGTCCACTTAAAGGGTTACTTCTATCACATGGGCCCCATGGTCATATAATCTAGAGCATCACATTCATAACACACATAATCAAGCAAGCAAGAATAAGAAATAAACATATCATAGAATAAGGAAAGGAACCAATACATAGTTTACACATCAACAATCACATCATAGCTATTTCCTACTTCTAGAATCCAGAGATCTACTACATAGAGAGAGAAATACAACAAAGAGACATGGAATGAGGCAATCTACAACTCAAAACCAGAATTGAGAGGCGAAGAATGCTTATCAATGCAATGTCAGCCTCTTTGGATGGATTTGTCGCTCAAACGGTGGATGAATCATCATGACGACTCCTTGGATGGTAGCATTAGGGTTTCCCCAAACGGGAAAAACCCTCCTCCTGGTTTAGGGGACTTTTTGGGCCTTTTATTGCCCTCCCAACTGTTAAAAATGGTTGGAAAAAACCCCCACAAGACCCCTACCCAGGATGCGACACGGTCGTGTCTAAAAGGCACGGCTGCGTCATGTTGGCCTCGACCAACATTTGTGGTCGAGGCACAACCGTGCCATTTTGGCACGACCATACCATGTGAGAATCTGCTGGATCTCCAAGAAGAGGCACCACCGTGCCTTTTAGTCACGACCATGTCGTGTTGGCTTCTGTGGGGGCTGACAATCTATAGACGAGGCACAACCAGCCAATGTTGAAATCTTCGTTTCTCCTCCATTTTTTTGGTCAGTTTCACTCGTAGGAACTCACCCGTGTCATGGAACATAGCCAGTGTGTGTTCCCCTTTATAGCTTACCTTTCCATGACTTTTTTCTTTATTTTTACTTCATAATCACGTCCTATCAACAAAAAACATACAAGAGCAGTTTTTCGAACAAGAAGAGTAAAAGTAATGAAAATAATAGAAATAAGATGTATGTATGCAAAATATGCTAATGAAATGCAATAGAATGTATGCTAAACAATGCCAAGAAACACAAACATCATACCCCCAGACTTGAACCTTTACTTGTCCTCAAGCAAAAACTGCACTCTAGACTTATGTGTGTGAATAATGCATTATAATCCCTAGTGAAGTAGTTTAAGCCTATCATGTAGTTTCATTAATGAGCAAGACAATCGAATTATTTTAGTGTGACCTAAATGAAAGTTCTCAGTGCTTAATGTAAAAAGTGGCTTAACATTTTCAAGTATCAACTTCCAGTCCTAGTTAAGTTGTCATCTAACCGTATTTCTAATGCTTCCGACGATAAACACTTACCTGCCATATGCAAGGTTCTTCCCCCTCAAAAGTTGTTATATTTGAAAGGTGTCCTAAGATAATCGTCTTCGATAATGTATTATTTATTAGATAAATAAAACTACTATTTGAGTGTATATTCTTAATGTATATGATTTGATCTTAAACTCAATTAATGAAGTTCATAATACAATGCATAACATGAGAGAAATTTGTTGGTTTTCAGATGCATATTTTAAAATTTGTTTTCATAAAACAAGTAGCGAAAACATAATAACTTCCTAAATTATTACAACACATGCATCACACACATACAAGATATACACATGCGCTAGACATAACTGTAGAAAATAATAACTTCGTTAGAATATATACCTGCAAGTTCGTAATCGAACCTTGTAGAGAGCGTTTACTAGCCTTGCAAGGCTAGCCTCTATCAGAATCAATGAGCAAGCTTAACGAAGCTTGCCTCTACTTGTATCCACGCCGAGTTATCTTCGAGATGACTTCACTAAGTCATGAGTCATGTCTCCGCTTCAGTACTAGCCAAAGGGGGAAGATGAAGCGATCCGAGAGAGGGATCACAACTCGCTTTATACTCGACAACAATTGCAATATGACAACACAAATTGAGGTGAACGACAACAACTATTGCTGCTGTTCGAAGGTAAAAATCTCATTGTCCGACATCCATGAAGTCACTACCAATGAGGGACAACATACCCTAAGGCATCCGGGTTCTGGTAGCAACGTTTACTCATCGGAACAAGGCTCGGAGAGGCCCAGAAGTGGGCTAGGTGGCGGCAGACAACAAGTTGTCCACTGGCTGTACTTGGTGTGGGTGGCTCCTCTTGGTCGGAGGTCGATGCTTCAGTGTCCTGCTGGCCGACGGGAGGCAGTGGCTTCCGGTGGTTGGGCGGTGGCACAAGGAGGACCCTCCTCCTTGTGGTCGGCGACAAGAAGAGGGAAGGGGAGGAGAGGGGATCCAAAAACCTAACCATTAGGTTTCTAATCCAAGAGCCATATTTCTCTCCTCATGGAAGGGGTATTTATATCCCTCTTAGCAATGACTTGGGGAACAAGTTATCTCCCAAACCCGAAACCCAATAGTAATATGATCCGCTACCATTAAGCCATAAGTTTGGTTCAAGACCAAACTACATTGGTTCAAAACCATACCATTTGGTTTAATAATCAAACATCTTTTAATTAAAATCAAACCAATTTAGTTTATAATTAAACCAAAGAGGGTCCAACTCGTCTTCAAAAGACATGACCCATCTGCACTTCCATTACTATAGATATCTTTCCATATTTGCCCTTCGTCAGGTCCAACCCGATTTAGTCTCACTCGATCTGAGAATGTAATTCTCAAACTTATTTTATGTCTTTCGGATATACTCGTAGTACATGCGACCTTGTAGGTTTCCAGTTTATGTTGGTCATCCATAATTAACCATTAATTTTGGATTGATCATGAGTGATATCTAGTAGTACATCATGATCTCCAATTAATTGAAAAATCAATGGTTGATCCCAGAACTATTTTTGAACCCTTCATCAGTTATAGTGAGTCGTGTCTCATTCCTTTCACTTATCTTATACTCACTTGGTTCAGGACATAGTTTATGTGTCAGTCCCTACTAAGATGACTACGTCACACCTAGCCCAAGTTATACTTCCTCGTCCTGTAGATTCAAATTACTCAGACATGTGTCCAAGAGTATCATACTCTTGACATGTGATGCTTTGGCCAAAGACTTCGAGTAATAATCTTGACGAGTGATCATAGGGTATACGTCTTCTTATGCAAGGAGCGGTGAATCCTCTATGGGCTATCCAAACACATTCGGGTACTTCAACTTATAACCAATCATCCCGTATCCACACTTCCGTGGAGATGTGTCAACTAAGATGTCAAAGTATAAGTCTCCATGACCAAGGTGATTTGAATACCTCAAGTCGAAGGAAACTTGTACTCGAGCTACAATGAGATCTTCATTGACATATCTATATATGTATAGAACCATACGAAGTCTTATGCAGGTCACTCTAAAGAAATAATTACCCATAACTAGCATTCACGTTTAACTCTTGACATCCCAATATCTCCAGCTAGTGAGGATCGACTACTTGGATAAACCAAGGAGTATAACATGTGCTAGTCTCATAGAATCGATGATATCCGAACCCATCAATTCATCGACTAGGGATGTTTTAATATGTTCATAATTACAGATGTAGAGATGCTCGCTAGTTGTGATCTAATCATAAGTTCTCTCATGCTATAAATTATATCACAGATATTCAGTAAGCGAGTTTAAGATCCAATCATACACACAAAAAATATGCACTCAAATAGTGAATCATTTATTTATCTAATAAATAATACATACCATAAGATGATTACCTTTGGACATCTCTCAAATTTAACATAATCCCACTTAGCCTAATGTCAATCGCCTTGGTATCTAATACCACAGGCCTCTACATGACTCTCAAACTTATTTTGAGGTAGAGGTTTCGTTAAAGGATCCACTAGGTTCCTTTCGGTAGGAATTTTCTCAATTTCTATTGCTTTCCTACTTATAATCTCCCTGATCAAGTGATAGCGGCGAAGCACATGCTTGGATCATTGATGAGACTTAGGCTCCTTAGCCTAATCAATGACCTCATTATTGTTATAGTAAATTGGTATTACTTTAATAATGCTCAAAACCACATCCAAGTTCAGTGACGAACTTCTCGATCCAAACCGTTTCCTTTGCTGCTTCAAAATCTGAAATATATTCTGCCTCAATGGTAGAATCAACAACAATATCTTTCTTGAAACTTTTCCAACTTATTGCACCCCCATTTAAAGTGATATGTTATATTTGAGAGATGTCATAAGACACCTTATGATATGTATTATTTATTAGATAAATAAATGATTTACTATTTGAGTGCACATTTTTTATGTATATGATTGGATCTTAAACTTACTTACTAAATGTCCGCAATACAATTCATAGCATGAGAGAACTTGTGATTGAATCATAACTAGTGAACATCTCTACATGTCTAATTATGAATGTATTGGAATATTCCCTAGTCATTGAATTGATGAGTTTGGACATCATCGATTCTATGAGACTAGCACGTGTTATACTCCTTGGTTTATTAATGTAGTCGCTCCTCACTGGCTGAAGATATTGGGATATCGGGAGTTAAATGTGGATGTTGGTTAAAGGTAACCAGCTCATTGGAGTGACCTACCATGAGACTTTATATGAGTCTGTACATATATGGATATGTCAATGAAGATCTCATTGCAACTTAAATATAAGTTTTCTTTGACTTGAGGTATTGAAGTCATCTTAGTCATAGAGATACTTTGACATCTTAAGCAAGCATCTCCTTGGAGGTGTAGACCCGAGATGATTGAGTATAAGTTTGAAGTGCACAAAGGTGTTTGAATAGCCCACAAAGGATTCACCGCTCCTTGTATAAGGAGACGTATACCTTATGGCCACTTGTCAAGATTGCTACTCAAAGTATTTGGCCAAAGCATTATATGTCAAGAATATGGTACTCTTGGACAAATGTTTGAGTAATTTGAATCCATAGGATGAGGAAGTATAACTTGGGTTAGGTGTGACATACTCAGCCTAGTGAGGACTGACACATAGACCATGTCCTTAATCAAGTGGGTATAAGACAAGTGAAAAGATCGAGACATGACTCATTGTAGTTGCTGAAGGGCTTAAGAACTGTTCTGGAATCAATTGTGATTTTTCGATTAGTTGGGGATCATGATGTACTACTAGGTGTCACTCATGATCATTCCATAATTAATAGTTAATTATGGACAACAAACATAAATCGAGAACCTACAAGGTCACACGCAATGCAAGTTTATCCGAGAGACTTAAAAAGAGTTTGAGAAATGGATTCTCAAATCGAGAGAGACAAGTCTGGTTGGACCAGATGAAGGGCAAATCTGGAAAGAGTTTGGAGCAACGAAAGTGCTAATGGGCCACATCTTTTAAAGATGAATTGAACCCTCTTTAGTTTAATTATAAACCAAATTGGTTTAGTTTTAATTAAAAGAGATTTGGTTATTGAACCAAGGTGGTTTGGTTTTTGAATCAATGTGGTTTGGTCTTGAACCAAACTTAAGGCTAATGGTTTGGGTTTTGGGTTACTGGATATGAGTTTGGACTTGATCCAAACCCAATAGAAACTCTATATAAGATATAGATTGGAGAGAATTATTGATTAATGAAGGAAAAACCTAATTTGATTCGGTATTTTCTTTTCTCCTTTTCTCTCTCTCTCCCATTGCCAACTACCACCCAAAAACAAAAGGAAGGAGTTCCTTCCTTTTGCTGTTGCCGATCAAAGAAAAGGAAAGAGTGTTTTTCTTCTTTGTGCCACCAACCAAGGAGATGCGTCATTGCCGCTCTCTAGACACCAACATGCTTCCTTACTTCGGCCACAACAATGTGCTGCTAACATTGGCGAACCTGTTGTTTTGTAAAAGTTACTGCCGCCCAGCCTTTCCATGGTTGCTGCTCCTGCCGGATGAAGGCGTTGCTCCACCCAAGGAGTAATTCTGGCCAAAGCTTCCTCCACCAAAGGATGGACTGCCGGAATAGCAACCCCACTACGGAACAGCAGCCTCATCGCCGGGGCTTAATCTGTTCAACTCCAAACTGTTGTTCTATCGGACAGTAGTAATAATTCTATTGTTGTGGTGCTGTCGCCGACATACGGTGCTAACAGACTTGTTGCTGACCAAGTTTTGCCCTGCCAGACCTGCTCCCGCCCGCCGGCAGCAAGGTGTTCAACCACCAAACTTCAACAAGGGTTGCTATGCTTCAGCCCAATTTCGGCATCCGAGGTTTTGTTGCGGCAAGCAAGTGTTGCTGCTGAAACTCCACCAATATTGAAACTTCGTCATTGCCCGCTGCCGCCAGAAAGGACTGTTCCGACTAGCCCATCGATTGTGACGCTGATTGAATTTATTCATTCGCAATAGAACATGCTGCCCCTTTTGGGAATTGATGTTCCAACCTCTAAATAGCAGCCGTAAGGCTTCCGTCCATCTCGCTTGGTGTTGCCGGGTTGCCTTCAGCTGCCAGGTACCAAGTCGAGCTGGGATCTCTCTCTCGGAATGCATCGTCTCCATGCTCGGCTAGTACCGATTAGAGATGAATGACTCGTGACTTAGTGAAGTCGCCTCGAAGATGACTCGGTGTGGATACGAGTAGAGGAATTCTCGTCAGGCTTGCTCATTGATTCCAGAAGAGGCTAGCCTTGTGAGGCTAGCAAACGCTCTCTATAAGGTTCAATAACGAACTCACATGTATAATTTAATTGTTGTAAAATTTTATATTGCGGTTATATTTGTCACTGTTGTATCTTGCATGTGTGTGATGTGTGTGTTGTAATAAATTAGATTTATTATTTGTCTTCTGCTGCGTGTTTGTGAAATGTATCCAATGCACGCATCATACCAGGCTCCCCAACAGAATACGTATCTAGACTAGGACTTGAAAACATCCTTGTCCGTCTGGAAGCTGACATAGTATACCCATATATAGTTATATCACCCCTTTCATATACAAAGAATAAATCCTTAGTTTTTCTTCAGTACTTAAGAATTGCCTTAACAGTCACCCAATGATTCATGCTTGGATCCGACTAATATCGGCTCATGACACTCAGAGCGTACAATTCATTGGGCCTAGTACATAACATAACATACATGATTGATCCTATAGTTGACACATACGAGATCTGACTCATGCGAATCCTCTCATCTTATGTTCTTGGGCATATAGACTTCGAAAGGTAAATCCCATGTCTCATGGAAACAAAGCCTTTCTTGGATTCATCTATGCTAAACTGTTTTAGCATGTAATCTATGTATGTAGACTATGAAAGACCAAGCAATTATTTCAATCTATCTCTATAGATCTTAATTCGAAGGATGTAGGTTGCTCCTCTCATGTCTTTCATGAAGAATGTCTTGGACAACCAAACTTTAACTGACTGTAGAATGAGCATATCATTTTCTATGAGTAATATGTCACCAACATATAACACTAGGAATACAACCACACTCCCACTATCCTTCATGTATGCTCAAGGTTTATCAAGACTTTGTGAGAAATTAAACTATTTGATTATCTCATCAAAATGGATATTCCAACTTCTGGATACTTGCTTCAGTCCAATAATGGACCATTGAAGCTTGCATGCTTTGTTTTTGTCAATATATGTGAAATTCTCGAGTTGTATCATATACACATCCTTGAATAGGTTCCCGTTAAGGAAAGCTATTTTTCATATTCATTTGTCGTATCTCATAATTGTAATGAGCTACTATGACCAGGAGTATCCAAATGGATTTAAGCATAGCTACTGGCGAGAATGTTTCGTCATAGTTAATACCATATTTTTGATGATAGTCTTTCATCACCAATCTTGCTTTGTGGGTAATCACATTACCATCCATGTCAATTTTCTTCTTGAAAACCCACTTGCACCCAATAGGTGTTATACCTTCGGGTGGGTCCACCAAGTTTCAAACTTGGTTTTCATATATAGAATCTATTTTTTGACTTCATGACTTTTAACCATGGTTCCCTTTCTGAACTTTTCAGAACTTCTTCATAACTAGTAGGCTCCTCATCCTCAATGAGTAACACGTCTCTCGATTTACTTATGAGAAATTCATATATCTCGGGAATTGGACGTGTCCTACTAGATCTACAAAGAGGTGGTGTATCTATAGGTTCAACTGTTACTTCATCATTATAAGTAATTAGCCATGACTCTTGATTAGGAATCTCTTCGATGTCTATTGGAGTCTCTTGAACTATCCCAAGCTCAATCTCACTTCCACTATTTTCTTGTAAGATAAACTCTTTCTCTAGGAATATAACATGCCTTGAAATAAACACCTTTTGTTCTAATGGATAATATAATTGGTAACAAACACTTATCATACTTAACATCTAGCTTATCTGATACAGTCTTCTTCACATAAACAGAACAATCTCATATATTCAAATAAGATAAATGTGATTTCTTACCATTCCATATCTCACATGGAGTAGTAGAGACTACCTTAGTCGGGATTCTGTTTAGCAAGTAAATAGCTATCTCGAGTGTGTAACCCCAAAAGAATTTGAGAAGACTTACATGATTCATCATCGACCTAACCATGTCCAACAAGGTTCAATTTTACCTTTCTAATACACCATTGTATTGTGGTGTGTATGACAGAGTCCATTGAGATAATATGTCATCGTCCCTAAGATAATCTTGAAACTCTTGGCTTAAGTATTTGCCACCTCAATTTGATCAAAGTATTTTAATACTTTTGCCAAGTTGTTTCTCTACTTTATGCCTAAATTCTTTGAACTTTTCAAAGGCCTCAGACTTGTATCTTAGTAGATAAACATATCCAAATTATGAGTGATCATCGATAAGGGTAATGAAGTAGCTATAACCTCCTCGTGCATGAGTTGACATAAGTACACATACATCAGTATGTATGAGGTCCAATACGTCATTCTCTCGTTCATCTTTTCCTTTAAAAGGTAACTTAGTTATCTTTCCTTTTAAGTAAGAAGGGCATGTATCAAATGAATCCAATTCAAAAGATTCCAAAATTCCAAACTTGTGTAATTCTGACATGTGTTTCTTACTTATATGACAAAAGCAACAACACAATGTTTAGGAAGTTAATTGATCATCTCTTTTAGCGAGTTTGTTATTTGTTTCGATATTGAATATGTCGTTGGATATATTTAGCACGTAGATACCATTGCATAATATTTTGGTCGCATAAAGAATACCATTTAAAGTTATGTAACAACAAATGTTACTAAAAGTTAAATGAAAACATTTTCTATTTAAGCAAGAAATAGAAATAATATTCTTTATTAGCGATGGAACATAATAACAATTATCAAATTCCAAAACTAGTCCACAAGGGAGTTTCAACAAATCAGTTCTTATGGTTATAGTTGCAAGTTTTATTCCATTGTCAACTCACAAATTTGATTCTCCCTTGACTAGTCGTCTACTATTCTTTAGCCCACTTATGTCATTACATATATATGAGGCACACTCGGTATTCAATACCCAAGTATTTGAAGAAATAATATGACATTCAATAACGAAGATATCTGAAGAAGATGGGGCATCATATGCCTTTCTCTTTTTCGTGGACTCAAGATAAATCTTACAGTTTCTTCTCCAATATCCCATCTTACCACAATGGTAACATGGGCTGTTTGGAGCTAGTTCTTCTTTCTTGGCCTTGAGAATAATTCTCAAGTTGCGAAGCCAATCTAAGAAGTTCGGCCTTGTTAGTTTGGTTGTTTCTAAAGTTGAGCGTAAATTTAAAGACGACATTCTTATTCTATTAATTTTGAATTTGGGAGATAGTAGGTTTTTTCCAAGTGGGTTGATATCCACTATAGATAAGAACAACCTTGGAGAGAGTCCAACAAGCCATCCTTAGTTCTAGTGGTAGGTATCAAATATACTAATTATATATCACATATATATAACTATCACATTATGTTATCAACTAATTAATATTTGCATAAATGTTGGGTTGTCAACTCATTGACATATATACATCATATGTATATCACCCAACTTCACCCCCTATCCACATTAACCTTGGAGAGAGTTCAATAAGTCAATGCTTCAAGTTAAGGCCGACTCATTAATCATGAGATCATATCTCAATGGTTTGAACATGTCTAATTTTAAGTTGGGCTTGAAGAGAGTCTAACAACACATGCTTAAAAATTAAACTCTAATTCTAGACCATATTAATGGAAGGTGTAAGCTTTAAAATTATATAAGGGATTTCTTTATTTTATTTGGTCTCATCAATTATATGCAAAATAGGTAAACTATCCACATGGTAGCAAAAGGTGAAACGCTCGCCTCCAATGCCCCCGCCAGCTCGTCCCAGGACCAACACAGAGGAGGTAAATCATGAGGACTAGTCTAGCTAGCCCGAATAATAACCAGTGCATGGGGGAGGGAAGGAACCTAGCTACTAGCCATGATTTGACCCTCAAACCTCATGGTAGCAACACTCCATGCACATCATGACATAAATTATGACATCTATCATGTCATAAATCATAACATCAATTATAACATTCAATCATGGCATAGTTGTCATCAATCAGGAAATCAAATATTATAAAGGATTTGGTTTCCATAAAACAAAATCCCTTAATTAGATTAAGAAACAATTTCTAAATATAATCCAATATTTGATTAGAAAACAATTTCCAAGTTAGGAAGTTCCAAATTAAATTAGGAAATAATTTCCAAAATTGGACTTCCTAACAAATTAGAAAATAAATTTCAAGATTGGATTTCTAACAAATTAGAAAATATTTTTCCAATATTGAATTTTCTAACACATTAGAAAATATTTTTCCAATATTGGATTTCCTAACATATTAGGAAATAATTTCAAGATTGGATTTTCCTAACATATTAAGAAATATTTTCCAAGATTGGAAATTTTCTAACACATTAGGAAATAAATTTCAAGATTAGATTTTCCTAACACATTAGAAAATATTTTCTAATATTGGAAATTTCCTAACACATTACAAAATAAATTCCAAGATTGGATTTTCCTATTTTCCAAGATTGGAAATTTCCTAACATATTAGAAAATAAATTTCAAGATTGGATTTTCCTAATACATTAGAAAATATTTTTCCAAGATTGAAAATTTCCTAACAAATTAGGAAACTCTTTTCAAAATTAGATTTTTTTCTAACACATTAGGAAATATTTTTCAAAATTAGAAATTTCCTAACAAATGAAGAAACTATTTCCAAAATTGGTTTTTCCTAACACATTAAGAAACATTCTCCAAAATTAGAAATTTTCATATCAATTAGGAAACAATTTTTGTATCCAAAATTTCCTGAATTTCCATAAATGACATTTACGACAACCTACGCATGAGAACATAGATCTACGATCTATGTCGAAGTGCAAGTGGCTCTGATACCACTATTGGATTTTCGGATGTGTATTTTAAAATTTGTTTTGATAAAACAAGCAACGGAAGCATAATAATTTCCTAAATTATTACAACACATGTATCACACACATACATGATACACACATGTGCTAGACATAACCATAGAAAATAATAACTTCGTTAGAATATATACTTGCAAGTTCGTAATCAAACCTTGTAGAGAGTGTTTGCTAGCCTCACAAGGCTAACCTCTATCAAAATCAATGAGCAAGCTTAGCGAAGCTTGCCTCTACTCGTATCCATCCCGAGTTATCTTCGAGATGACTTCGCTAAGTCACAAGTCGTTTCTCTGCTTTGGTACTAGCCGAAGGGGGAAGATGAAGTGATCTAAGAGAGGGATCACAACTTGATTTATACTCGATGGCAATTGTAACATGAAAACATAAATTAAGGTGAATGGAAACAACTATTATTGCTATTCGGAATAAAATCTCCGCTATCCGGCATCCACGAAGTCGCTGCCAATGAGGGACAATGTACCCTGAGGCGTCGGGGTTCCGGTCGCAACGTTTTCTCGTCGGAACAAGGCTCGGAGAGGCCTGGAAATGGGCTGGGCGGCGGTGGACAACAAGCTATCCGCCGGCTGCACTTGGTGTGGGTGGCTCCTCTTGGCCAGAGGTCGATGCTCCAGCGTCCTTCTAGTCGGTGGGAGATAGTGGCCGACGGTGGTTGGGCGGCGGCACAAGGAGGACCCTCCTCCTTGTGGTCGACGGCAAGAAGAGGGAAGGGGAGGAGAGGGGATCCAAAAACCTAACCATTAGGTTTCTAATCGAAGAGCCATATTTCTCTCCTCATGGAAGGGGCATTTATATACCTCTTCACAATGACTGTTGGTGCTGGGAGCACCACATAATCGAATCTATATTTTGATGTTTGATAAAAGTTTAAAGTTAAGGTTCATTGTTACCTAATAAGCTTGATCGAGTGTGCAGGTAGCTCAACCAGAAAGTCCTAAGCGATATTAGGCAAGGTACAAGTCCTAGTTGAGGCTAGGCAAAGAAGTCCTGATCGGTTGGCCTGGGTAAAGAAGTCCTGGTCGAGTGGACTATGTAAGGAAGTTTTGATCAGTGTGGACTGGGCAAGGAAGTCCTAGTTAAGGAGGTTGGGCAGAAGTTTTGGTAAATCATGGATGTCGGGCAGAAGTCCCAGGGGTCGAGGACTGATGTGCGTAGATTATATATCATTTTATGCATTGTTTGACGCACATCTTCTTATATTTTATTGACATGATCTATACTATCGCACCTCATTTTATTATGTTATCATGCTTTTTACTCCATATTATTAGGAGATATGCTCTTCTTGTGTTTTCATTTATAGGATGTATTTTGGAGTGAAATGGAACTTCCACATAGAGCAAAGCAAAAAGTAGAGCAAGAAGCCAGGAAAAACCCTAGCTGTGCCTCCCTGGCACGACCAGAGTCCAGGCCGTGTCCCCCAGACACAACAAGATTCAGGGCATACCTCAAGAGCAGTACAAGCTCAAGGCACGACCATGTCTCCCAGACATGACCATGTGACACCTGTGCATTAGGTCAAGGCACGGTCGTATCTCCCAGACATGGCCGTATGACTAGTCTGGGCAAACTCAAGGCACGATCGTGTCTCACTGGTAGCTCTCCCTCAACCCTAGGCCGTGTCTCCCAGACATGGCCGTTCCTTCAACCATCAGAGCCTCAAGACACGACCGTGTCTCAGAGACACGACCGTGTGCCAAGAGTGACCTAGGTCAAGCCTCATAGGTATAAAAGGATTTTTCCCCTTTCTGAAGGGGAGGTGGTTCTTCCCTTCTTGGGAGAACCCTAGGTCCTTCACACTTCATATTTTAGAGATTTCTCTGGTGATTTGAGGCAAATTTCTCTGATCCATCATCATCCAAGTAAGGCGAGGACTCCCAAAGACCAAGACTCCAACCGGCTAAGCATTCTTTTCCTCTTCATCTTAAATTAGGGCTTGAATGTTTTTCTTCATGTCTTTTGATTTTCTTTCCCTTTCTATGGAGTAGATCTCGTGTATTCTAGGATTAGGAAGTAACTATGATGTGATTGATGATGTATGAACTATGTATATGCTAATTTCCCATTTCTATGAAATGTTATCTCTTGTGCTATGTGTATTGTGCATGTTTGACGAAATGTGTATGTGAATGATGCATGCAGATCTAGGGTTTTGCTTCTATGTTAGGGTTGCTACTAGACTGGATAATCAGGAGATCCTTAGTGATAAAAGATTCTCATTCAATCGAACACTTGTGCCCTTAGTGACAGAGGGCACTGACACGTATTCCACTTTCTAGAGTTAAAAGACTTTGACATAGGAATTTACCCTAGTTCATAAGAGTAATATTGAGAATTAGGAGATGATCATGTTATAGGTATATTATCTAACATCATAGTGAAACCGAAAGCCTAGAATTACTCCCCAAGCCAATCCTCACACATCACTTGGACCTAGACCTCACAACTCTCTCTCTCTAAAACTCTTTCTCACACTTTTATCTCTTAAGTTCACGAATTCGATTAGTCTAGATAACTTCCTTCACATAATCACTAGTGTCTTAATCCGCAATCCCTATGGATATGAGAATCTTTTATATTACTGACAATGTTGCCTTGCACTTGCGACTACGTAACAAGATTTTGGCGTTGTTTCCGGGGATTGTTCGAGATTAACATTAGTGATTAGTGATTTAATTAGCCTAGACCATTTTTTTTGTTAATAAAATTTTGCGTTTTATTTACTTGTGAATAGTTTTTTTTGTTCATATATAGATAATACAAAAATATTATAATTTCTTATTTTATTTTTACTTGTGGATAATTTTTACTCACACAATACATAATCGAAAAATATTACAATTTCATATTTCATTTTTTTCACATACATACATAATTCAAAGAAATTTTCAAAACTTGATTCAGAAATTGTTCTTTTATGCGCAAAGTTGTAGATAATCTATTGTCATTTGATCCAGAGAAATACAGAACTTTCAGAAGAAGAAAAAGAAATCTACAAAACAATTCAGAAGAAGAGCAAAAATACTCAAATATGACAAACAAACCGCTCAAAGACTATGCAGCACACTATGCAAGGGGCCTCAGGTCATATATCACCAAACTGACTATTGAGGCAAATAATTTTGAAATCAAGCCGACGGTAATCTCCATGGTACAACAAAATCAATATGGAGGTGGACCCAATGAAGATACAAATCAACACTTTGAGATGTTCTATGAGATATGTGTTACCATGAAGATGAACGAAGTAGTAGCAGAGGCCATAAGATTATTATTGTTTGGAATTTCATTAAGAGATAGAGCCAAAACATGGTTGAATTCTCTACCACCAAACAACATTATATCTTGGGAACAGTGTGAATAAGCATTATATGAGGAATTTAATAGCTAGCTTCAGACAACAGGATGATAATCTCTATATGAAGCATGGGATTGCTTCAAGGGACTTCTAAGACAATGTCCCCACCACGGACTTGAGAAGTGGCTAGTTATCCACACTTTCTACAACAGAATCAACTATCACACTAAGGTCTCTTTGGATTCCGTAGCAAGCAAAGATTTGATGAATAAGAGCCTAGATGAAGCAGAATAAATTATAGAATGTGTGAATATGAATCATCATCAATGGGAATCAGAAAGAAGTAACCCTATTAAAATTCTGAGAATACATGGGGTTGACACTTTGGACCTAATCTCTGCCAAGATGGATGCCCTTATAAAGAAATTTGAAGCTATGAGCACCAACCAAGCAAAAGAAATTAGTATAAACTGTGAAATATGTGGTGAAATGGAGCATGCAAAGGAAACTTGTCCACTTAGGGCCAGAACTGCACAATTAGCTCAGATTGAACAAGTAGATACAATTGGGAATTTTAACTCAAGACCCAATAATCCATATTCAAACACATACAATCCTGGTTGGAGAAATCATCCAAACTTTTCTTATAGAAATAATAAAGAGCATACGAGGCAGACATCAAATTCTCAATAAACATCACAACCCTCACGCTTGGAGAAGTTAATCGAGGAAATGCATGCTGATCAACTAGAAATGAAAAATGATATCAAGAACTTTGCAAGAGGATAGACAACATTGAAAATCACTTAAAAGTTATTGATAATCAAGTGGCAAAGATTGCTACATCTTCCTTCAGACAACAAGGATCATTCCTCGAAAAATCAAAAGATAATTCAGTTGAGCATTGCAATTCTATTGAGCTAAGAAGCGGATGGACCTAGGGGCAACCCCAATTGATCGCTACATCTGAAGAGATTGAGAGTACACCAATCGGAGATTCAACTCCTTCTTCTACAAATCATGAGCACATCCAAGAAGAGGTTTAGAAAGACAACCCGATTGAGGCTGTGCCAGTTAAGGTAGGGAACTTCTTGGTCCCTATCGACTTTGTGGTCCTAGAGATGAATGAGGATTCTAAAATCT
>JBBUKS010481270.1:6076-16532 GCA_038050645.1 Hedychium gardnerianum
TTTGACAAATTCCATCTTTGGGTTCATCAAGTACCTGTAAGAAACTTGTTTACCCGATTATGCTCGACAGGAAGCAGTTTGCATTATTCATCGAATTCCAAAACTATCTCTTATGACCAGGAGAAAAAAAACTCAAAGATGCATCTGTTTTTTTTTTCCTTTAAGAAGGTAATAAAAAACATTAAATGAAATCACTTTAAAAAAAACTTGATCAGATAAGCATACAAATCCTAAACAAATTGTTGTTTCTCGTTGACAACCAATCGATTTAAATATTTTTCATTGCACGACTCCCATTAAGAATATCAGACAATGATGTAATCTTAATTTAGTATGCAGATTTGTAGATCAGTTGTAGCATGAACAATCATTATTGCTAAAAACTTCAAGCTACATATAAAGAAAGGTTTATGAACAAAGCAAAGAATCTTGATTCCATAAACACTCTTAAAACAAACCCACGACATATATGCATCGGCGTTTCAATTGTTAAGTTCCATAATTATAAGGTGTTCTTCAGTTCTTTTCACACTAACCATGTATCCTCTTACCAGAACTTTGTATTTACTTCCAAAAGGAAAGCTAGCACGACCAAATTCCTCATGTGAAAATACTCGGCCATAGAAGTTTCTAAATACTTAATTTCCAGGGGGGAAAATCTTCTTGAATAAGCTTAGAAATCAACACACTGGAAAGAGACGAAGAATTTTAGGTATAAAACTAAAGGCAACTGGACCTATCTGTATGGTGGAAAAGGATTGGAGTACTAATGTTCAAGTTGAAGCGATACAGGTTATACAAGGAGCTGACTTCAAGCTTAGGCTTTCAAGTTCGATCAGTCGGCCAGATGTATCTATGAGAGCCAATATACTTTGCAGGCAAATGTTGAGAAATGATTAGCGTAAAAAGGAATACCAACTGTATATTCATGTAATTAATAGGAGCCGGCAAATGTTAGTTTAGTATTGTACCATTTGCACTAAAAAAAGACCAGTCTGTCAGGAATACATACATGACAATAGAGTGATCAACAAGGTAATCAGATCCTTCCTCCTCCGTCTTCATGTAGTATACACGATAAGCACGAGCAACTTGTCTTATATCATCTGGCGTACCAGTTAGGCCAATTAAACTTGGGTGGAATTCTGAAATCCAGAGAAAAAAATGAACATTGTATAAATATGAAGATCTCTCTTTTTATATCTGAATAGAGAATAAAAAAGGAGATTTCACACCTTTAACGTATTCAGAGACTTGCTCAACATTATCTTCTCTCAGGATCAACTGAGATGAAAACAGGTACAATTTCCAACCCCACCTTTGCTTCTGAAAATATATAGCTAATTAGTATCTCATTTAACAAAGCTGGGCGGCAAGGACAAGTAATGAAAAAGCTTCCTTAGCCAAAGGTCTTAAGTATCACTTCCCTGTGCAAGGAATAAAAATAATCTTCAACCATAGATAAAATAGTTTGTAGGATTTAAATTGAAACTATCATGGAACACAGACCATATATAGCGAGAAAGAGAGTAAAAGTTTAACACAAACGTAATAGAGGTATAAAATAATGTGATAGTTGCTTATGCCTCTCTAGAGCAAGATGCAGCTATTATTAAGGCATCCAGTCTAGCAATGTTTGACATGTATCATATATAGGAGGCACAGTGCACAGACCATACAGCTAACAATGAGACACCTATATATGTTTATGTATATGGTGGTTTGTGACAAAACAGGTATGGCCCTACATAGAACAACTACTGCAAAGTAAAACATTTCAATTCAATTATCTAAATTAGGACTATACACAGTCATCTTAGCAAATTACTTGCATGTTCAATTAACATCCATATTTGCATTACTTATTTTATCAATTGCAGCAGCCAGTTTTTGGAGTTCATCAGGACAAATATCAGGGCAATAAGTGAATCCAAAATATATTAGTGTCCACTTCCCCAGAAAATCCTTCTCAGTAACTGTTTTTCCATGATGGTTCACAAGCTTGAATGGACCACCAATAGCAGCAGTTCCTACGGATGGTCCCTGTTTGACAGTGCTTGAAGCAGACTTTAGTCCTGCAAGAAACACACAACATCCATTGTAGACAAAATGGTGTGCGCCTGATAAGCAATTCGTGGATAAACTAAACAATTTCCAGGAAAATTGTAGCATTTGATTTATTTCATCAAGTCTTAAGAACCGGTAAAGAGAAGCACAAGCACGGAAGCAATAGCATACAAAAGATACAAGTGGTTTGGTATATCTACTTGCCCCAAAGAGAAGGGATAGAATAAAGAATTTAACAATTCAGCATTCAGAAAATAAGTTTTAGGGAAGGTTTCTAACACTCTGCCTCCCACTGTATAAGACTATAAGTGAAATTAAGTCTGAGATGCTAGGATGTTCTAACTATGCAAAATCCTAACAAAAATCTAAGGAACTTTTTTGCTTCAAAATTTTCCACAATATGATTGTTATATTTAAAAGGAAATAAGTGTAAAGTCCATGAGACATCAAACTACAATACTATACAAGCTACTCAAATTGCTTCTTCATCACATAACTGATGGTTCTTAAGTATATGCAACCTCATTCTCTTATGTGGCAAAATCAAGTAAAATTTTGGGCTTACTCACAAATTTAGATCCAAAAAACAAAGGATTAGGAAGACAACCTCCAATTATTTAGAGCAATTCAGCCATCCAAAATTTTTAAATTTTGGAGCCTAGTGCTATTTCGAGTATCTGTACAAATTATAACAAAAAAATTCTAAATCCAACAATCTGCTACTTTCACAGTAAAAGTGCAACTAATCCCGTTCTGACTACTAAGAAGATTTGTTTTTATTACGTTTATTTCTACCATTTAAAATGAAATCATAATCTCAACATCGAAACGAGTCCAAAGCTTCTTGAGGAAACTAGTTGTGTAAGAAAGAAATTTCAGCATTTTGGTTTCATTAATCTACTCAATGGAGGAAGCATTTGTCTATGGGTTTCCTCAAATTGCCATAATTAGATGCAAGAATCCAGAACCTGACTTGAGAGCATTTTTTATTAAACATGGCCTTTCACAGGAGAATCCGATATTTATGTTGATTTTATGAGCATTATCAATAATTCCAGTAGGAAAATCTTAGCTCACTAAGTAGTGACCATGTAAAAGGGAAGATACAACAATATATGAAGCAGATCAGTAGAAGAAACTGCTTGAGTAAAAGTTTAGGTATGTGCAAAGCCAATCAATTGGAAGAATCCAACAGATAAAAATTTAAATTTTCTTTTATCTTTTTCTTATCAACTACTTAAACTAACAAGTGATATGAAAAATACTCTATTATTATCTAACATAATTGTGAGTTGCATCCTCCTCATTGCTGTAACTACCTTCAATGTGCTTTTTCTTCTCTGTCATAGTAAACTATCAGTCCTCCGCCAGTTAGTGTAAGCAAACCAAAGCCCAACCATGAGACAGGCTAACACATTAAAACCACAGTAAGTACCTTGGGCACATAACATTTTAAAAAAAGTTGATAATTCTCATATAGAGATAAACTGCAGTTAGTTATTCAAGATTTGAATATCAAAAACATGGGTATCAAACAAGCGAAATAAAGTGTCTTGCACACAGACAAAAGCAGAACTAGTAAAAAATGTTAGAATTGTGCTTATGAGAGAAGGGATCCTAAGAATAGGGTAAAAAAAGTTAATACAAAATGAATATTATCACCAAGATGACATCTCAGTTGTATCACATGCAAATAATGCTCAAGTGTAGCATAAAATGGAAGATCTTCTCCAAAAGATCACTAAATTTATTAAAGGGTGATTATCTACTTGTTCTTCCATAATCTTAGCCTGGGCCTTTTCTTACAAATTGCCCGGTAAAGTCTGATAGTGACCCTCAATTTATGACCAGTGAGGCTAAGGAACAAGTATGATGCAGAGAAACCACCAGATCACATAATACAAACTTGAAATAGCTAAATGTCAATAATCAACTTAATCTGAATAACAGCCTTCAGAATTTAGACTTGAGGATGCAATATTATTTCTTTTTCGATCAGATGAAATATGAGCATCTTTTTTCATATTGTTAAGTGCCCTTTTGTCCCAAGTATTTGGGGTCACCTACATAAATCTCATTCCTCCACTGAGCACTAACCAAGACTATATCATTAGTAAAATTCAAATCAATTAAATATTTTTTATTACATTAGCTAGTGTTTCCTTTGGGCTTACTTCTTCCACTTTAATTCATTCAATTCTTCTTGCATATGATATATAATATCCAGACCATGGCCCCCACGGGTTGGCGCAGTTGGTTCGAATAAGTCTTGGGGTCAATTCTCAGCAGGTGCAACATGCCTCGCTGGATGCCTGACCTCTCCATGCAAAGAACCGCTGTGGTAGGACAAATACCCCCCATGAACAAAGAGTATGGGGCCGCCGTGGAGGGGCCGCTAAGGTGACGACTTCACCTTATTGCTCCAATAATATCCATACCATGTAATCATGAAAGGTGTCTACTAATTAGCAAAATAAGATTTCTCTTCTTGCATATTTAATTGACTTTCTTCTTGGATTGATGATATGGCCAGGCTATGTAATTGAGAAAGGTGCCTCCTAATTAACAAAATAAGATTCAATAATTAACTAAAAGTGATTAGTATTAGCGTTGATTAAATGTAGGCAAGGAGATTCTAGAGTTATTCATATAACTGTCTCTCCGGTTGGTCCCACCGACAAACTCTCCAAACCCGTCATCCCAACTGACTGACAACACATGGACCTCATATGGATTGTCAGCACACATGGATTGTTCAAACACATGGATTGATATGGGTGACAGTGTAATTCTCACAATATCTCTACAATACGAGACATGGGCAACATAACCTTCTGACATGTGTGACATGACATATCCTTTATTTATTACAGATGTGATGTCTAGCCATAGTACAAGACATGGGCAACATAACCCTCTGACACATATGACACGACATATTTCTTACTTTGATATAACACCTAATTAATGCAGGGATTACAAGGTGTTATATAAAGGGTTCCCTCCTCATAGATACGCTCTCAAGTCTAGACACCCACACTCATTTACTATGTTGTTCATCTTCCTCCTTTCATATTTTCGGGATCTGACTTGAGCGTCGGAGTAGATGCGTCGAGAACCCCCTAGCCTGTCTACTAACGCTCCTTCTTCTGGGTGTTCCTTGGTGTTGCAGGTGCACCTCCACTGAGGTCTCCCTCCGGTCATCCTCACCACCAGCTCATCGGTTTTTCTCCTCAAGGCGCTTCTTCCTTTCACGTCAAGGTCTTCTTCAAGTCAACCTCCTGGCCAGCTCGCTGGCGCTTCAGTCTTCACCGACTTCAGACGGGATTAAATTTGGCGTCGTCTGTGTGAACACACACCTAATCTGAAACGTGAAGATGAACGAAACCGGAAAATTCACAATTGTCACTGTCACCAGAAGACCCTGATTTGTTGGTAATGGCTAAAACACAAGCACTTGCGCGAGAGCATCAATCAACAAATCCGTCTCCTTTAAAAGCACCTGCATCATCCATTAAAGGGCCACCGACTACTGACCAAAGATACCAGCCAATGCAGCCCCTGAAAAAATTCTTCAAATGGATATCGTCCAGTAGGCTTCATTCGGCTTCAAATCAACAAATATTTCCTAGACAAAATGTAATGCAAGATAGATGCTTTTTCTAGGCAAAGTCTAAAGCACCAATAAGTGGGCGACACCCAAGCAACAGAAAGGGGCAAATGACAGTGAGCAAGGTTCAAATTTGGAAACAATCCAATTAAAGTCAAAGGGACAAGATTCCAATCAAAATCAAATGGTCAAATTCGGTCAACAAACTCCAATCGGCTTTAATTGGAGTATCCAAGCGGCTTCAATTCATGTGGCAGTTCCAAATACCGATCGGCATAGCAGATCGACTTCAGTTAGCAAATTCCGTTGGGCAAATTTCCATCAAATGAAAAAGCCGAGCAAGAAAATCACATGCAAATGGAAGCAAGGAAATTAGATGCAACTAAAAATCCGATCCACCTCCCAAAAGGCGGTTCAAAAACCAAGTGTCCATCAAAATTTCAGATTGGCTTCCAATCAGCTCAAAGGGCCAAAAGCCAATCATTGGCATCTGAATGGCAGCTCAGTCATCCCAAGCAGCCCATTTGTCCTGCTTGGCATACCCGCTCAAGCCATCTAGACAGGTAAATCTGAACTTAAATTTTAGATTTGAAATTCAGAATACAACTGTCAAGCAAACAGTTATGCCCCCAACGACCTCCCTGTCAGCAAATCCAAACTCTTGCGTCTCTCGACCGAGTTATAAGCGGGTTCCCACGCGCCCAAAGACTCTCGCACCGCTCGGCCGAGTTATAAGCGTGGTTCCCACGCGCCCAAAGACTCTTGCACCGCTCGGCCGAGTTATAAGCATGGTTCCCATGCGCCCAAAGACTCTCGGGCCGCTCGACCATGTTATAAGCATGGTTCCCATGAGCCCAAAGACTCTCGCACCGCTCGGCCGAGTTATAAGCGTGGTCCCCACGCGCCCAAAGACTCTCGCGCTGCTAGGCTGAGTTATAAGCGCGGTCCCCATGTGCCAACAACCTTTGGTCGGCAATCTCTGGCCGCAAGCTTGGCATAAAAAATCAAAGGCTCAGCTCCCACATCAAAAAGTCAAGGACTCAGCTCCCACATAAAAAATCAAGGGCATACCTCCCACATAAAAAATCAAGTGTCTTGCTCCCACTGAACATGCAAGCCCTGATCCCACTTACTGTCGCTCCGCTCGGCACCACACTTACTGTCGCTTCATTCGGCATCCAAACTCTAGCCGCTCGCTCGGCACAACTAGCGCAGTCGCCAGCTCCCAGTCGCCAGCTTCACTCGGGCCATCGGCAGATCCGATCGACAGATTTCAATCGGCAACGACTTCACGGGAAATTTCCAAACAGTGGTGAACGCCGATCAGCAATCCATTCAAAATTTCAATCACCAGGCTTCCAATCAGCAAAATCCCGAAAATTCCAAATTTGCAAAATACCAATCGGCAAGTTCAAGTTAAAAGACGATCAGCAAAAATATGTTAGATGCATGCAATCTTCAAAAGCCGATCTGCAAAAATCTGTCAGATGCATGAAATCTTCAAAAGCAGCCAAAATTCAATCAAAGTCCAGTCAAAAACAAGTGGCAACACCCAATTGGCAATTCAAAATTCTAGTTGAGCGGCAGAATAGATATGTCTGGTCAGTCGGACTGGAGCCTCCTTCGACTAGACTTGAAGGAAAGACTTGTGATACGACGATATAGGTAAGTTACACGTAGGATAGGAAAGTCAAAACCTTGGTTGACGGGAAAAGTCTAAAACAGGTCAACCTTGGTGAATGACCGACCACCTCCTTAGAAAGCATTCAGATCTGGCAGAGCCGATCCGCCAGTCATTCAGCCCTTCTCCGATTGGTCTCACCGACAAACTCTCCAAACCAGTCATCCCAACTGAGTGACAACACATGGGCCTCATATGGATTGTTAGCACACAGGGATTGTTCAAACACATAGAGTGGTATGGGTGACAGTGTGATTCGCACAAGATCTCCACAATACGAGACATGGGCATCATAACCTTCTGACATGTGTAACATGATATATCCTTTATTTATTACAGATGTAACGTCTAGCCATGGTACAAGACATGGGCAACATAACCCTCTGACACTTATGACACGACACATTCCTTACTTTGATATGACACCTAATTAATGCGGGGATTACAAGGTGTTATATAAAGGGTCCCCTTCCCGCAGGCACAGGTACGCTCGCAAGTCTATACACCCACACTCATTTGCTATGTTGTTC
Organism: Hedychium gardnerianum; assembly: GCA_038050645.1. Classification (NCBI taxonomy): domain Eukaryota; kingdom Viridiplantae; phylum Streptophyta; class Magnoliopsida; order Zingiberales; family Zingiberaceae; genus Hedychium; species Hedychium gardnerianum. Next base: position 13,965 of record JBBUKS010481270.1, read on the forward strand.
ATCTTCCTCCTTTCATATTTTCGAGATTTGACTTGAGCGTCGGAGTAGATGCGTCGGGGACCCCTGGCCGGTCTACCAACGCTTCTTCTTGGTGTTCCCTGGTGTTGCAGGTGCACCCCCACTGAGGTCTCCCTCCGGTCATCCTCACCACCAGCTCACCGGTTTTTCTCGTCAAGGTGCTTCTTCCTTTCACGTCAAGGTCTTCTTCAAGTCAACCTCTTGGCCAGCTCGCCGGCGCTACAGTCTTCACCGACTTCAGACGGGATCAATCATAAACGACAGATAATTAATAGATACATGTTCTATCACAAACTTCATATTTAGTAACACCGCTCACATTTTAATGCACCAATTCATACCTCAAAATTCTAGACAAACACCGTAACTTTCACTCAAGTTAGAAAGCAAAGAACTAGAAAAATACAACAATTTATGCACAATAGGAAACTAGTTTCATAGTGTTTAAACTTTTTCGTACAAGGTATGGAGAAAAGTGCCAAAAACTCTAAACATTTATTTTTAATTGAAGTGTGTTGAATATTCTAGGCATGTAGCCAATCGAGATACGATTACAAAAACACTGGAGTGACCTAAAGTTCATATTAGTATCATTAAGTTTCACACATTAGCTAATACAATTGTCTACAAGCAAAGAATATAAATACATGAATATCCTTCCAGACAGTCATATCAACATATTTATTTGAGAGTAACTGTTTTAGAATATCCATAATTATTTAGATGCATATGCGTGGAATCATTTTCCATCTAAATATTTGATATTTCCATGAAAACATTTATGATTATTTTCAAGTTCTAAATTACTGTTCGGAACATAGAAAAACTAGTTTTTTAAATAATGATGGTATAGTTGAAGCTTGTCTGTTGCTATCATAAGAGCTCAAGTTCCATGAACGTGATTTGTTTTGGTAGAGCATAGCAAATCCATGTTTGGTAGAAAGAATATAGAAAGTGAGATTATAAAAAAAGTGGAAGCTTAACCATTATGTAAAGAGGTTTCTGTTAACTCATTTTCAAGATACAAATTTAATAGCTAACTATAGTTCAGCCCATTCTAACGGAATCTCCTATTTCACTAGCAAAGAGACATGCAAAAAGTTACTTACCCCTCCTCTGACAGGCTTTAGAGAGACAGTCTGATCGGAATCCGCTTTGCCATTTTTATCATCTGAAGCAAATGTTGCTGCTCCTGCTAATGCCTTTCCATCTGAATGCTCTGATGTTGTAACAGACCTAACCAGACCTCGACAAGAGAAAATTGAAATCTTGTTGGCTTCGAACAAAGGCACAGTCTGAAAGCTGCAAACATGAGTACTATGGCTTGCATAACATATATGTAAAGGATTGCATAAACATTTATGATGGACAAAAGGACAAGAAAATTAGCATAGTAATTTGTTATGTGATAACCACTGAACTCAAGAAATGCTGCAAAGTTAAGGTCTCAATTAATCTTGAAAGACAATAGGTAGAATATCCACACAAACCATAATTATCCACGATGGAATAAATACAAAGTCAGTAAATATATAAAATTTCAACAAAACATGAAACTAAGTATGGAGCCAAAAAATTGATAGTCACCTGACTATATCGTCCGTGTTTAAGTGAACTGAAAAAGGCTTGAAGCCCTTTAATCTCATTCATTGATTTTACAAAAACCTGGAAGTATAATCACATCCGTTATACTTTGGTGAAATATTACATAAATCTAAAAAGGTGAAACAAACAAACTGCATTAAAGAAAAGGAGTAATATGCCCCATTAAAACTAAACAATAAACAGAACATAAAAAACTCATTAAACCTATTTAATGTGAAATAGAGGTAATTAGTACCAATAATTCTTTTGACATTTACATTAGCATCTCATCTTGCACTAGGTTCTTGAAGTTGATGATCTAATGACCGATCCTTCATCCAGTATGCTGAAGTTGGAAATCAGAAAAGGCAGAAGGCAAATGACTGTTTCAAACTGTAGATGGAATTTACCAACCTAGCTATCAACCCATGCACATATTCGCTAAACCATGCTACAGTTCACCTTCTAATCCAATTTTTTCTTTTATAAATATCAATCTGTGATTTGAAAGCTGTCACTAAATCCCACTCGCGAGTAGATGCGTATGCATTATTAATATTCTAGCTGTAGAACATTAGCCTCGGCTAAGTAAAATTATCTCAGCAACCTACACCCAAGGAAAGGGAGAGGAGGAAGAGGAAGTCGGACAGTGTTGGCGTCGGGCGGAAGATGCGCAACAGGCAGCGTCGGCGGAGATCGGCGGGCGAGAGCAGCACGGCACCGGAAGAGGCTGCACAGCAAGTCGCCTGCAGCAACTGCTCGCAGCGGTGCGCGCGACTTCCAGGCGAACGCGATCGGCGACGGCGACCGGGTCGCGAGGGAGAAGAGCGAAGGAGTCGGCGACAGAATGGACGAAATTTTTATTCATAAATATTAACAAATTGAATCCGTATCAAATTTATTCATTTAATTTAATAAATTATTAAAATTTATTTATAAATATTTGATTCACAAAAAGAGAAGCGA
>JBBUKS010481279.1:0-16532 GCA_038050645.1 Hedychium gardnerianum
TAAATTATTATTCTTAAAATGAATCAATTATAGAATAAATAAAATTTTATTAATTAAAAAATATTATGGGTGAACGACAAATATAATATGCATTGAGTAATATAATCTTTTGGAAAATTAGATAAATAATAATTTATCTATATATATTTATTTCTATTTAAATTTGATTATATTTAAAAGATGAATAGGTTGCAAAAGTCTCTCATTCTAGATGCCTCTAAAAGACAGACATCCCTCGGTCAACTTAAATTAATTTTAGAATAAATCCATTATTAGAATAAGTAAAATTTTATTAATTAAAATTATTATTAGTGACTAGGCAATAAATAGTATAGATACTAGTCAACTTATAGAAGCTTCACGTGGTGTGCGATGGCCGGAGGTATATGTTCGACGTCGCTTTGGATAGAGTTTCGACCCGATTCATGGGTTACACTTATCAATCGAGTCGGCCCTGACTTCAAGAGCCAAGTCGCCGCCGTAGTCACGATTAATTATTTTGAAGATGACTGATTTGATTTTATAAAAAAAAATTATCAATCAGGAAAACTAAAAAAATCTGTTATTTTAGAAAAAAATTTAATAATACGTTATAATCGAATTTCGAACTCCAAATATTTTATTTATTATTAGAGAATCTAATACCTTGTCCAAAATTATTATAACTTGGTTGAATGAATTTTGCACAATTTTAATTAATATATTACGACGATAAAAAAAACTTAAAAACACTGTTGCTTATAATTTATTTATGAAACATATTCAATAGCGCATGATAATTAAGCCTGCTTTCATCCGCATTATAGTGATAATGTTGCCCCCAGGATAAATGATGTGATGGTTATACCCTTCAATGGATAATCAAGGGGGTTTAAGATTCGAATGTCAGTTACAGTGTATTGCAGGAAATTTTTCCTCCATTGAGAAGCGGGCCTTAGAATACTGGTCATTTGGATGAGCCTCCATTAGCGCTTCCCGATTTACCCTGGTGATCGGTCGGAAATTTCCGTGAGGTCGGGCCGATCATCCAGATTCGTTATTATCCGATCTGATTAATCTTTTTTTATATAATGATAATGTCTATTAATATTTTTTAATTTATTTTAATGATGAAAATAAATTTTTATAGAATTAAATGAGTCATTTCAAATTCGACTTTACTTTGACTTAATCATTTTTTTTTATAATGATAACTTCTAGAGGAAGTAATTGCATGGTCAGCATATCGCTGGCATTATTTACTTGTGCCGATCTCCACTTATCCCTTTTCCCTGATGGATGTTCATATTTCTCTAAGGATTTCTCCTTATTTATTATTATTATTATTTTTTAATACATTAATATTTTTAGTATTTTCTATTTAAAATCATGTTTATATTGCTTTTTAAAAAAATTATTTTTGATTGCTCATAAGTATATCGTATCGTATCGACATTGACAACTGACTGGTTCTATGCCTGTGGAAAAATTACAAATAAGAACCTGAGGAAGCTTCCTCGTTAATTTTTCTAGCTCAATATCGTTTTCGCTAATGCATGCAAATAGTAGGCCACTTGCTTAGTCCACTTTTCTAATCTAATATGCATTTAATCTTGATTGCTTTAATTTATTCACTCATAGATTCATGATTTTTTTTTTGGCTTTTTTTTAATGAGTTGATCTTGACTTAATTTAGTTTAATTTAATAATTTTCTATTTTCTTTATTGTTTTTTAATTTGCCCTCCTTTTTAATCAACTCTAAATTCATTATGTATTTTTTTACCTTTTTATTTTTTATTGAATTTATCGGCAATCCACCACCGATTCAAAATTAGAAAGACCACTTAACATGTATATTTTGAGGTAAAATTTAATTCTCATATATTGATTATTATTCGGATTAATAAATTAATTTTTGTGATTCATATTTTTCGTATTGATCCTAAGATAAATTGACGAAAATATTAGAGATGAACATTTTATCTTTTTATCACCATTTGAGGTAAAATTCAACACTTAAAATTATTAACCTCTAAAATATCATCTCTATTAAAATTTAAATTACGATCCTATTGTTTATTCCGTTAAATATTTGTATCATATTTATCAGAATGTGTACTTTTGATTTTTACTGTTGAAGTAGTTAAGGATTTTTTTAGTTTTTATGATTTTAAAAAAATATGTTATATTTGATAATTTCTAAGTTAAATGGGTAAAGTTTGTAATATTTCTAGCAACTAATTCTAACCCATAATATTTTATCAGTTAAATTGTATATAAAATGCAGTGAATTAAATAGTTATGATGTAATTTTTAACTATTTAAAATAAATTTAAATGGTAAATATATATTTTGACGTTAAGAAAAATAAATTTAATACTATTTTTCTTTTCTTTCAATTTATGTCCATGTTTCCAAAAACAAAATAAACAAAAAAGGTCACGATTAAATCTCCTTGTCTGCCGCGAGATCCCATCTTTCTTGCGGAGCTTCAAATTTCCGTCTTGATTTGTCTCCGATCGATTCCGAAATTGCTGGTCCGGCGGTGATGCCCGGAAAGTAGCCTCGACGAACCGACGATGTAGATCGCCTGCAGAATACCCATCCTCGAGTGCGTCTACTGCCTCGCGTGCGCCTGTTGGGTCTGGAAGCGCTGCCTCCACAAAGCCGGCCACGACAGCGAGACCTGGAGCCTCGCCTCCGTCGAGGAGTTCGAGCCCGTTCCGCGCCTCTGTCGCTACATCCTCGCCAACTACGAGGACGACCTCGAGAACTCCCATCTGGGCCTGTCGGGCGGCTTCCCTGTGATTGGTGGTGCGCCGAAAGAAGTACCGGGACACCTGCGGCCGCGCGCCGCCTTACCTGATCTACCTAGATCACCAGTACTCCGACGTTGTGCTCGCCGTGAGGGGCCTAAACCTGGCCAAGGATAATGAATTAGCATGAGCTGATTGAACGAATACTGGACAAGATGATTCCAGGCACACTGGTGACGCGTCCCGATCGGGATATGTCGAGACGGATTTCATCTAGGTCAATGACTGTTGACTTTGATCTCAACGTCTTACCGATGACTTTCACATGGATTCTTGACTCTATATCTCCTATATCACCAATTTTCCCTTCGAGTATGGTCGAAAGAGGTTTATGCCTAACTGACCGAACTAGCATTTAGTTGTATATCCTCTCCTGATCGGAGGGATGATGGTTCGTGTCCGTGAATGGCCGGCACGTCAAAAATTGACGCGGATAAAATTCAATTTTTTTGGAAACTCGCGATGCATGCACATTAATGCCCCAGATACGCATGATGGCGTATCGGGATGACGCCTTGCCCGTCATGCTAATGATAATGTCGGTCGGTCTGTTATTGACATGTTGCACCGCCATCCGTGACTGTTGAGATTCCGACAATTCAGATATTTCATTGGACGACCCTGATGTCATCCTGTCTCTCTGATCTCCTGTATCCGATGGTCAAGATTTTATAGTAGGGGCTTTATTAGGGCTGGTCATTGATTACTTCTCCGCTTGCTATTCTCGTAAGTCCTCTTCTAATATTCGTCATCTTGTTCTCTCCTGAGTTTAGCATAGATAAGGCTACTGGGGGCATTTCGAGTCTATGGTATACCTCCATGCGGTAATATTTTACTACCGAGGATTTAGAAGTGGTGAGAGTCCAATATGAGATCCCGATCGAGTACAGACTGATTGTCCCGAGCTCTACCGATCGACCCCATCAGCCCCGATCGATTGTATAATATTTTTCATATGTCAGTTTCTTGAGGGGCTTCGATTTCCTCTTCAGACCTTTTTTATCACACTTTCTTGATACTTCAATATTCCTCTCCAACAATTTGGCCCTAATGCTTTTCGCCAGATCTACGGGGTCATTATTATTTTTCGTTTGTATCACGTTCCACTCACCCCTCGAGTTTTTCATTATTTTTTCTATCCCAAGAAGATGAAACCCGGAGTTTTCTTCTTTCAATCCCAACGGGGAGTTGCTTCTTGGATGAGATGTCAACCTCTCATAAAGGGTGGAAGTCCAAGTATGTATTTCTGGAGCCCTCAACTCCTTTCTCGTGACCGACTAGGTGGCAGATGGAGATGCCCAAGGCTCCCGCCCTGGAACCTTACAAAATAGAGGTGGCCTATCTAAGGGCTGCGGACATCTTATCCAACCTGAGATTTGACGTCAAGAAGCTGATCGACGAGGGACTTCTTCATTTATTCGGGCTGAGCCCTATCGATGCAAAGCTGCAATTCTCTTTTCATAAGACTTCTACTTTCACTTTGTATGATTTCTAACTGAGGACTTTCTATCTTTTGCAGCTTAGACGATGTAGAGGTCTTCGGACAGTAAAACCATAAAGTTGTCCAACGCTGAGTTGGAAGAACGGGTTGCCGAGCTGACTGGAGAAGAATTGACTAGCTCTTTTAGTGATGTGGCAGCCCACACGGACGAGCTGCCGCCACTCCGTCTCTCAATGGCATCGGTGCCCATTTCTTCCGGAGAGGTTACACCCCAGCCAACAAGAAAGAGACGTCGATCTGCTAGCTCACAGACTGCAGGACAGACATCTAAAGGCTCCCCGGCTATGACCCCTATTATTAGTTCCTCCGGGGTGGTTCTTGTGCATCTCCGCCCTTCACCCATCATTTCATTGGATAAGGACCCCGTGGAAGAAGTGGGTACTGAGGGTGAGAGCAGTCGGGCGGGAAATCCTACCGCTCAATCAAAGTTTGTGCCCCCTGTGGCCATGATCCCTCTAGTGGAGAAGGTCCCAATCAATCGATCGAAGATGTCACAATTAGGCTAACTAGTCGTTCGGCGATGCCCTGGACATTTTTGAGCGGGGCGTGTTAGGGAAAGACAATCAATCGTCTAATAAACTCTTTTACCACTGATTTGATGGGGGTAAGGACCCGAATCGTGCGATCTAGGGGTAAATCCTTAAATGGCTGACTAAGTTTCCTTACAGGTCTAGGTGGTGGGAATGGCGATGATTTCCCGAGCTAACGATCTTCTTCGTTGATATCACGCCCAACATGCATGCATATGCGAGTTGGAGGCTCAGTAAGCCCCTCCCGCTGGAGAGGTGGCAGAGCTGAAAGAGAAAGTGGGTAGGTTGAGCTCTGAAGCTCGACTTAAAATGGTGCAGCTGGATCAATTGGGGGTGGTCAAGGCGGAGATTGAGTCTCGATCGGAAGAACAAGCGAAACAGATCTTCGAGCTTCAGGAGGCCATCAAATATTGCAAGGCCCATGCAGGCTCAGAGAAACAGAAGAAGGAAGTGTTAGGACTAAAGTAATTTAGATATCTCTACTTCAAGTATTTTTCAAAAATATTTTTCAACTAGATTTTTCAAAAATGTTTTCTAAAGTATTTTTCAAAAATAGAATTTTAAAAGATTTTTCAAGCACTTTTCAAAATAGAATTTTCAAAAATATTTTTAAGTATTTTTCAAATATAGAATTTTCAAAAATATTTTTCAAGTAAAAAAAAATTTAAGTATACAAATATTTTTGAAAAAAAAATATTTTACAAGTATAAAGATTTCAAAAATGTTTTTCAAGAGAAAAAAAAAATGTTTAAAGGTAATTTCAAAGTGGAAAAATATTTTTCATGTATTTTTTTTTGCAAGTAGTAAAGAAAAAAAAACCTGAAGATTAAGTAAATAAAGGAAAAAAAATACTTGTAAAAGAGTTATGTCCTTATAGTCCAAGCATGTTTTACTTTAATATTAAAAATTAACTCATCTATGAAATAATCTTTATTTAAATGTCTGACTTAGTTATTAGTTGACTATTAAAAGATAGCAGATTGTTGCCAAGTCAGTCAGGTTAAGTGCATGATTTCAGTTAGTATTGTACTAAAATAAGCACTTAGCTGATTGATTTATGTTGGTATTTTTAGCCCAAATTTATAGTGATGCACTGATATAAGCATCTAAAATCCAAGCTTAGCCCTAAGTATCTCACACCATTCTTAGTGTTTGAATACAAAAGCAAGGTATCCTAGTGTGCTTGTGAGGTGTTGACTGCCTAAATCATAGGTACGGGTAGACCTAGGCTAAGTCCATGGTTTTTGAAAAAATTATTAAGTAAAATGGGATTTTTATAATAATAGTAGTAAAAAATATTAGTTATCCTAGATTTAAAAAAAACATGATTTTTAATAAAATAAATTATATTTATTGTACTCTACTGAGCACATTCCTAGTTATCTTCTGAGTGTGCTAAACTCAGATTCAGGTAAGGTAGTAAAGATGTCCGCTAGATTAGACGTGAACTCAATATAATTAAGTACAATATCACTCCTAGCTACATGGTCCCTTATAAAGTGATGCTTTACTTCTATGTGCTTAGTTCTTGAGTGTTGTGTTGAATTTTTAATTAAATTTATAAAACTAATATTATCAATTAGGACTTTTGTGTTGCTATAATTAAGTTGAAAATCCTTAAGTGTATGCATCATCCATAGTAGTTGAACGATACATTCCCCCAAAGCTATGTATTCAGCTTCAGTAGTGGATAGTGCAACACAATATTGTTTTCCATGCACCAGCTAACTATACTTTGACCTAATAATTGACAGCTTCTACTTGTGCTTTTTCTATCCAATTTACACACAACATAGTCTGAGTCAAAATAGCCTATTAGGTCAAAATTGGATGTTCTAGGATACCAAATTCCTACATTTAATGTACCATTAATATACCTAAGTATTCTTTTAACAGTACTTAGATGTGATTCTTTTGCACATGTTTGGTATCTAGCATACATACTTATTGCAAATAAAATGTTTGGTTGACTTGCAGTTAAGTAAAGTAAACTACCTATCATACTTCTAAAATGTTTAAGGTCAACTAGTTTTCCTTCTGGGTCACTGTCAATTTTTACATTTGTTGTCATTGGTGTACTAATTTCTTTAGAACTTTTCATTCCAAATTTTTTAATTAATTCTTTAGCATATTTATTTTGAAAGACATAAATGTCTTCCTTTGTTTGTTTAATTTGTAAACCTAAAAAGAAGTAAAGCTCTCCTACTATACTCATTTCAAATTCATTTTCCATTAGTTTGATAAATTATTTTAAAAGATTTGAGTTGGTTGACCCAAAAATGATGTCGTTCACATAAACTAGGGCTACAAATAAATCTTTTTCTAAGGATTTGACAAATAAAGTAGATCAATTTGTCATTGTTTGAATCCTTTAGAAACAAAGTATGTCACGCTTCGAGAGTATACTTATCCGTTGAAAAATGAACAGCACTCCCCTTGTAACAATCACAGATTCCTGGTACATAATCACGCAGTTGATAACAAAATCAAACCACGCAATTATGTCAACAACTAACAGGACAACATATAAGAAAATAAGTCATACACAGGTAAAAACATAAAGTGCATGCTAGCACGACTTAACATCACAACAAACAGGCCAAACAAAACAGAATGGGAACCCAAAATCCCATAACACTATTTATTTATTACAACATAAGTACAAAAAACCCAAATGAAATTAAAGAGTAAAGAAATCTAAAAATGCGGAAAGAAACCCTCCATGTGACGTAGGACAGGCAGACAGGATCTCCCGACAACATATAGGTCATCTATCTGATACTTGGAAATAATAAACACAACACAAGGGTAGTGAGTCCATATGACTCCACGGGTATAAGAAAGATAGTGCATGATAAATATAACAATAAGGGATTAAGATTCATACAGTCTCAAGGGAATAACTCTACCATGTATATATGATCAAGTACTGTACATATGATCAACTCTGCAGGTATATAACTCAAATCTCCAACTGACATAACAGTATTACTAACAATTCTAACACTGTCCAATATTAGGTATAAAACCTAACTCCAACCTATGGAAGCTATCACAGACATAGGTAAGTCATAAATATACATATATACATATACATCCCTTAAGTGCAAAATCATAACATGCAAGCGCAAAAGATATCAAATGCATATGCAGCACACATCAAATGCATATGCAAAGCATGGTCACTCCGGTGTAGCCCTCCAGCTATCACGACATCTGTGTGGCCGAGGGGGCAGGACGGTGACATTGATTGCACTCCAGCTACCACTACTATGAGTGGCCGAGTGGTCAGGTGCAAAACATGGTCACTCCGGCGTACCCCTCCAGCTACCACGACATCTGTGTGGCCGAGGGGGGTGGGACGGTGACACTGATCGCACTCCATCTACCACTACTCTGAGTGACCGAGTGGTCAGGATGTAGGGTAGCTATCAAGCTACAACAAGAGGTCTCTGTCGGCACAATGCTCCAGCTATCACTACCCAAGTGGCCGAGCGGCACGACAAGAAAAACTGTTCCACTCCAGACCACTACCTAAGTGGCCGAGTTGGTAGGAATATGACTAACTACTCTCTCGACCACAAGGGAGACAATGGTTGTTAGCATGTAGGTGGTATGTAGTGCATAATGAAATGAGCATCACACACATGAGCAAGCATCACATACATATATATACCATAATACAGTTTAATAAACGCACATAGGACTGACACCTATGAAACACACCATACACGTGTGAAATGACCTACGATGCACATCATACATGTATGCACCAGACAATAATATATCAAACAATAAAATATCATAAACATCACATGAATTCAATTCCTATGAAACACATCATACACATGTGTAACGACCTACGATGCATACCATACATGCATGCACCTAACTGCAATACACACCATACATGTGTGTACCACTACCAATCATGGATAATCAAAAGACGAGACTCCATGGATAATCAAAATAGACTAATTCCAAAATTAAGCATGTAAGTGTCCAAAGCAAGAAATAACATGAATAGATTTAAGGTAATCCAAACTACCTATCCAATTTATAATACTCATGCACTAAGTACAAAGTACTAAAAGAGACAAGGATAGAAGTACCCGCCTCAAAGATAGATCGTGCTATAGAAAATTCTCAGAGCCGGTGCTCTGTCTTGTATCCTGAGCCTATAAGTAGTATTAGAAAACTACTTTAGTGTGAGAACGTAAATAAGAATCAACACTCACTAATTAATATAAGTGAATTAATCGTCCATTCATTCTTGTTTAGCTAACACCTTATTTAAAATCTTAGGAGTTAAAATTTCTAGGTATCAATATGTGTATAATTTTCAATATCTAATTACATGGATTCGGATGGATATTAATTTTAGATTTAGAGATTTGTTACCCTAATTCATTTAACAAATCTCATATCATTCCACAACTAAATTTTCCAATCCATTAATTACACACAAATCTTAGGAGTTATGTCAAGTATCTCATCATCAAGTATATGAACTCCAATTCCCTCAAGGTTTGTTATCCCAATCCGATTAACAAGAGATATAAATATGAGAACACCCTTTAATTCCACAGCTTAATCGAAGATGGTATCCTAAGAGATCATGTACATTAGTCATTTAGTTCAATTCAAGCATACTAACTTGTCCACATGCATGAAGTAACATCACTACACAATTCCAGGTTTTACTTCAAACCCTAGATTCCAATATCTTATACAAGGAAACTACTAGTCATTTATTCAATTCATAGCCCAAATTCAATAGATCAAGATAATTTACCAAACATACTCCAGCTTCCAAATTCAAATCTTACCATACATCTTATGCCAAACAACCACTAATCAATAGATCAAATCATAGCTCTATTCAACATCCTAAGATAATTTAGCCAAACAAAATTCATCTACCACATCTCAGAATTCACTACATCTCATATACCCATGCTACTACAACCTCAATACAACATCAACAACACTTGTTTATATTGTAGTTACCGAAAACTAATCAGGTTTGGATGAAGATGATCGGAGCAAAGGCCGAAACCAAGTTGGCAGTGAAGATAGCCCAAAATCATCGTATCAACCTAAGAATGATTGGAAACTAGATTCACCCATAGATCAAGTATCAAGACACCCCAATATAGATCACTAAATCATTCTTACCCTCACTGGTGGTGGTCGGCCGAAATTAGACCTTAAGCAATAGTAGTCAGGTCTGACCGACGATGGCTGGGATTGGTAGCAAGGTGGCTGGAGCAAAGTTGGGTCAACAAGCAAAGCTACTCCGGTGGCCAATGGGTCAAATCTAACCTAGGTGAGGCTCGATCTTGACTGTGAGCAGGCGGCACGATCCCCGACTTGGTCACTTACAGCAGTCTAGCCGCAGGAGCAACTAGGTTGACCTTCGGCTGTGGTTGGCTACCAACTATGGCTCGAGCAACCGATTAGTGAGGAGGAAGATGGATGGTGAGAGTTGCTTCTAGATCATGGCTAGCTGACTCAAAATCAACTGATTACCTCTAACCGGAGCAACGTCGAAGCTTCCCTGCAGCCGATCAGAATAAGAAGACGTCGGCGATGGCTGCGTGATGGAGAGGGTGAACTTGATCAGGGTGGCAGTCGAGTGAAGAGGTGAAGGAGTGTGATCGATCGGAGAGAAGAGGTCGAGAGCTAATCGATTGGGAAGAAGAAGTAAGCTCGGTTGAATTTTGGGGAATGGAAGAGATAGAGGTAGGCTCAAATAGATCATCTTTAGGTTAATAATCCAACTTAAGTTTTTAATTGATTTAGCTTAGGCTTTAATGATTTCAACTTAGGGTTTCAACTTAGGTTAATTAAGTTTATCAACTCTCATTTAATTGGTATTCCAAATAGGTTTTATAAAAGCCTATTATTTATATCCCCGTAAACTCCTTTGAATAACTTCGATTAAATCCATAAAAATTTCTAAAAATTCTAAATAAATTCTATAAATTTATTTCCTCGTTAACGCTCATTATTTAACTATTTTCAATTACCGTATTTAACATTCTCCTCCACTAATAAAAATTTGGTCCTCGAATTATCTAGGTGTGGTAATCAAACAATAGCATATTCAACCCATTTAAATACTAAATAAAATTTTACTCACCTCATGTAAATAAGTGAGGGTATTGAGCCCGGATCTTATCCTCAAGCTCCCAGATTGTCTCTTCATCAGTATGATACTATCATCCAATCTTGACAAGTCGGATGATTTTGTTCCGCAACTGACGCTCCTTGTGATCCAGTATATGCACAGGAACCTCCTCATAAGTAGCATCAGACTGAAGCGGAATCGACATATCCCTCAGAACATGAGTAGTGTCTGGCACATACTTCCTCAGCATCGACACATGGAACAAATTATGTACACCTACAAGAGCCGATGGTAGTGTCAATTGATAGGCTGCCTCACCTATCCTCTCTAACGTCTGGAAAGACCCAATGTAGCGAGAAGCTAATTTGCCTTTCAGTCCAAACCTCTTAACTCTTTTAGTGGGAGAGACACACAAAAACACATGATTATCTTTATGCGTTGAATAGCCCTTATTTCATTTTCACATAATCTTGGACATTTACACCCTTGATAATCATAGCTCGCCGTTGAGAATGAATAAATGACACTTTGTCAATTTCTGACAATACATTGAAAACCCTCGCTCGTTGAAGGCTACTTAACCTATTCTTCGCTTCTTGAATGACTTCTTTGTAAATACTGTCGTTCAATATGCTGATAGGTTGGTTTTGAGTTGCATAGGCTATAATTGCTTCCAGATGTTTATCATGAAGGTAGCAGCTTCTTGACCCTCCTGTAAATAACTGACTATACAATTCTGGTCTTAACTCATTGAGTTGCTCAAGTGCAAACTCATCTTTGTAAGTCATGCCAGACTCTCGTTTGACAACATGGGGATGTTCCCCTGTAATCAATTCAAGATATCTTGATAAGCCAGTGAAAACATATGACATGTTTTGGTGTAGTTGTTAATAAAGAGAAAGCTTCACTGTTTCAAGTTCATGAAACCTGTATCATCATTTTGATCAGAAATAGGAACAATGTCATTTGAGGCTGCAATACAGTTCCAAACAACTGCAATTCTTGATTCCAAAATCAGATCTAGATTTTTTGTCAAGAAGCAATCCATACATGAATCTGATTCTGAATTCTGGTTTTAAAATTAAATTTCAATATTTGGAATTCAAGAAAATTTCAATATAGGTAATGAAGGATTAAGTTTGGAAGAAGATATCATTTGACGGGACAATGATAAGAGCCTAAATTCAGATTTAATTACTAATTCATTCATCTCCCAAACAGAGTTTTCTCACCTCTGCAGTTTCCTAGTTCTTCAGGATTATAATAGTGATGCTCACTTCAGTTAAGAAGTTTTTTAACATGAACTTAAGCTATGCATTTTTTTCGTGTTAGGAATTGCATTTAAAAGGTCAACTCAGAAATAAAACTGATTTCTGGATTCTAGATTTCTCATGACTAGTAACCCATTTAAAATTTCAGAATTAGTCCGGCACAAATGTTATCCATACACATTCCTTAGCATAATATGTTGGTATTACCACTGCACTACATTCTTGACTTCCTTTTGATCAATATGCATATGAATCAAAGTGCCAAGGGGACAACCAAATCAGCTATATCATCAGAATTACAAATGTCCAAAACTCTAAGCAAGGTCTTTGAACTGTTTTAAAAACTTCATTCACTAATTCCACAACTTTTTTTCCTGATCCCACACAGTCAAGTTGCACCCTTTCATGACAGTGAGTTTGGTTAAATATTGCTTATTCATGTATCCTATAGCCCAAGAAGATGGTCCTACCGAATCTATACCATATCAGCCGACAATTTGCATCCATGCGACTTCAAGATGAGCAAGCTCATAGCCTCGCTTCAAGCTTTTAAATGAACTTACAATGTTGACATAAGATTACCTATTTATCAAGATGGTATTTTAGGGATAACCCTGAAGGACATTATATACAAAGGAATTACTAATCTTTAGAAAGATTTACAATGTGCCAAATCTTTGATAAATGGTCAGATGGTGACTGAGGACCTACAACTATCATCCACAAAGCACACATGACATTGAGTTCCTCATTCCTTTCAACAAAACTATGTCTAGTGGAGAATTCATCTCTGAGAAGGTGGCAGGCCTAGTTTCCTTCAATGGTTCGGTTGCTATTTTTTTTTTTTTTTTGCATACTTAGCTCCGAGAGAACCTATTTTGCAAACTATTTTAGTCTTGAAGTGTGATATAATTTCCACACTAAGGAGTAGATTGGAAATGATTGCTAATGAGGTTGAGGAAAGTGCTTTGTCCACTAACGGTGGAGCAGAGAAGCCTATCATCAACTTACTTTAAATGATCTGAAGAAACCATGTTCCATATCAATGAATACCAATAAAACATGGGTTAGGTGTAGTGTTTTGTTCTGGCTTCAAAATACTCTGCATATCATTTATCTAATAATAGCACAAGTACAACCAAACAATCAATGACATGGAAAGACGACCCAGTTAAATAGAACCTTTGTACCTAGTCTTCAATAACTCATGTCTCCCAGGATACCCTTAAGCAGTGTCCAAATAACGCCTACTATTTGATTGAGGAGAGGGTCCAACAACCCAAACTTAGAATAGAAAATCATACTGAATTGTTGCATGCATCAACCTTGTAGCATTGTTAGGGTATCCCCTAGCAGTGATTATAATGAATGTGATTTGGTTGAAGAATCGGTCTTCTACCAATCGCTGATATATATAACATCCTACTCAACTAAATAGTATTAGTGGAATTGAGAGGGTTCATCACTATAATTTGAACCCCAACTTACCTTCTCTACAATGATGATATATCTAGCATCAGAATTAAGGATGAATCCGTTTAATGCATAAAGGTCTCTGGTTATAGCATAATGTCATAATTCCAAGCAAGAATGATCCAAACAAAGACACGTAGCTAACCAAGGAAAACATGCTTCTGAATTTGAGATATCTAGTGGTCCACTAAATTTGCTGGGACAACTCTTAAAGTAGCTTTAGACAAATACAACCTATTTTGGCGGAATGGTTCAGTCAAAGAAATCCTAAGTGTTGTAGAATCCAAGGCCAAGTTATCAAGTGCTAATGGATAACACCGCTTTATTGGGCCCTGTTCAAGCTTCCTAACAAGACCAATATGCTTGAAATATTTTCTGGTACCCATGAGCCTTTCTTGTGAAGTAGATAAAACTTTGTTGTTCCTGATCTATGGTCATTCTTATCATCCCTGCCACAAGATCAAAAATGGACTTCTAATTAATCCAACATTCTTTTGTCCCAAGATGCCCTCATATATCACACTCTAGCATGCACCAAACCTTTCAACAACAACAAAAAATATCAATTGATCCAACTATTATACCTTCCAATAAGAATCCAATATGCCCCAAAGCTAAAAGATTGAATAGGGCATAAATTGATCTACAATTACCTCACACATAGAATTCAACTAAAGTGTGACATGAATTGATGTGTAGTAAGCATTTCAACTTGGTAAGTGACCTTGAATGCCATTATATGGGGTTTGAGGAGAGAAATGCTTAGTCCTTCCTCTATGTCTTGCCTTCTAACTACTTTATACTCTCCTGACCCTCCTCCAGGTAATTCAATGAAAGATTCTACAATAACTCTGTATTAAAGAAATTCCAAAATGGTTACCGTCCATATACTGTCACAGCAAACAGAAGTCCCTATAAATTACTAAAGATGCAACCACAAGGACCTCATCATCTAAATGAAGAAGTTGAATCATCACCCAATCATAACCAGCGACATCGAAATCAAGAAGTGACCAATTCACATAATGCACAGCCTTCTCTGCATTAGTATAAGTCATGCACTCAAATGTGCTTTTCAGGTTGTCTAACCAGACACAAGCAACCCAAGAATCGAATTCTCCATGAAATATAGCAAACAATCCTTAACTAAGCAAGCCAGCACTGATATACAGCTATATCCATTACCCAGCTAGTAATAGTCTGGGTTGGTACTGCTGGTGGTATTTCTTGAGACTATAATCTCGGACCTCCCATAGGGATGTAATGAGTCTGACTCATGTTATCAGACTCAACCTCAGTCGGAACCCCAGAAAAACTCACCTCTCGGGTATCAGGTTCAAGTCCCATTGACTCAACAAATCATCTCCGTGGTCAACCCAGACCACGGTCACAAACAGTGATTGATCTACCTCAAGTCATACTTATTACAGATAGCTAGGTAAGAATTAACTTCAATATATGATACCAGTAAACGACTTACCTCCTATAGCCAGAGATGTCTTGTCACTGCCTTGTCTCAAAACTCAAAATGTCACATCGAGAAAAATAAATCATGATATCCGAAACACAAAAATAGGCTTTCGCAACCTGTGACTCTAATATCAATAAATTGTTTCGCCCCGAAAGTATACTTAACCGTTGAAAAATGGATAATACTCCTCTTGTAACAATCACAGATTTTGGTTACACAACCATGCAATTTATAACAATATCAATACCACGCAAATATATCAACAACTAACAGGACAATATATAAGAAAAACAAACCACAAATAGGTAAAACATAAAGTGCATGCCAGCACAGCTTAACAACTCATCAAACAATCCAAAACAAATACCAAATAGAAAATCCGAAAAATCTCATAACACAATACACTTATTACACTATAAGTGCAGAATCAAAAAGAAATAAAGTGAAAAAGACTTAAAACAGAAAAGAAAAAAAACCCTCCATGAGTTGCAGGACAGGCAGACAGGATCTCCTGGCGACAATGTAGATAATCTAATTGATACCTGAAAACAATAGACACAATAAAAGGAAAGTGAGTCCAAATGACTCCATGTGTATAAGAATGATAGTGCAAGATAAATATACAATAAGGGATCAAGGTACATACAGTCTCTTGGGGAAAACTCTACCATGTATATTTGATTAAGTACTGTACATATGATCAACTCTACAGGTATATAACTCAAATCTCCAACTAACATAACAATATTACTAATCATTCTAACATAGTCAAATATTAGGTATAAAACCTAACACTAACTTATGGGAGCTATCTATATATATATATATATATATGGGTGTGTGTGTGTGTGCGAGCGCACAATCATCACATGAAAGTGCAACAAATATCAAATGCATATGCAACACACATCAAATGCATATGCAAAGCATGGTCACTCCGGCGTACCCTTAAAGCTACCACGACATCTATGTGGTCGAGAGGAGCAAGACGGTGACACTGATCGTACTCCAGCTATCACTACTCTGAGTGGTCGAGTGGTCAGGAGTAGGGTAGCTATCTAGCTACAACAAGAGGTCTCTGTCGACATGATGCTCCAGCTACCACTACCTAAGTAGCCGAGTTACATGACAAGACAAACTGCTCTACTCCAGGCCACTACCTAAGTGATCGAGTTGGCAAGAATATGACTGATGACTCTCTCGACCACAAGGGAGACAATGGTCATCAGCATGCAGGTGGTATGTGTTGGGTTTTATCGAGCCGCAAAACCGCTTTTTGTGTGCGGAAACCCCGAATCCCATGACAAGAAGATCCGTGCGAAATATAAAATGATCACATACATGTTTTCTATCTAGA
>JBBUKS010481289.1:0-16531 GCA_038050645.1 Hedychium gardnerianum
AAAAAGTTGTATCTTATTATGACTAGAATCCTTTACAATTGATTTTACTGAAAAAAGAATGATACATGTTTTTCTTTCGTCATTTGCTACTGTTGATAGGCTGGTGATTTAACTGTCACTTTGTTTTAAAAACTAGTTCTTGTGAAATTTTCACTTGATGTAAGAAATTTTGGTTAGGCCATTGATGAATAACTTCTTCTTTGTCTTGAAGTTTAATTAACTCGAATACACGTAGATGTCAAAATACAAAGTCTAAATAACCTAGGTTGAAGTCATGGAAGACAACATCTGGGGTGGTGGGATCGAATCACGGGGAACAATTCCCTGGGGAATAAAATTCCTCCCACCTAAAGAAACACCACTCGGTCACTATGATTTACCTCTCTTCCAAATGCCTTGGGGCGAGCCTGGAGGGGCGCCTGGGTGAGCGCATCACCTTTTAGCCGAATCCCGGGGGAACAATCCTTTGGGGAATAAAATTCCTCCCACCTAAAGAGGCCGCTTGGTCACCGTGATTTACTCCCTTCATCTTGTTGTGGGGCTGACAGTGAAGGGCGCTTGGGGTGAGCAAGTCACCTTTTGTCATACAAGGTTAACATAAAGCTTTTCATCTTGTATAGTGATAGGAGCATTAACTAATCCCAAATAGTTAAGAAAATATGGCATGATGATAGTGATTGGAGCAATACTGAAATGCTCAATGTGGTTTTTAATATATTTTTAATTTTTGTTGCTTTGGGATAATGACTACTCACGAGGAATGAAAACACATTTTCCTAAAAATGATGAAAAAATTTGATTGATTAAACTTGTGAAGTCCTTTGACTTTGTCAGAAAATATCTTTGCTGGGTTTGCATGATACCTTATGATCGTTTATAGTGGAGAGGTCCGTCTGTCATCGGATCGTATGCGAGATGGCATTTTGGCATCAGCAAAGTAACATCTTTTGAGGGGCAGTGGTTTTGATATGAGGTTCTAATATTGAAATAGATTTTTGGAAAAAAAAAAACAGAGTTAGAATAGAATAGGACGATTTGGTCTACCCCAGTTATAAAAACTTATGCCATCACCTAGGCAGATATTGAAGGGGAGTGCATAGCCACTATATGTTCGCATATGGCATTATGTAGTATGTATATAATGTTGTTATTTGGCCTTTCCGCCTTATTTGGCCTTGGGGTGATCCCAACGTGCCAAAAAGGCATCTTGCACCACATCAATATCTCATTAGAAGTAGAAAGCAGAAGATATTCAAAATAGCTGAAGCAGAGAACTGCTATCATCAATCTAGTAATAGTATATATTTTTTTTGTAACTCTTTGTTCTGTGGCATGGTTGATGACTGTTAAAGAAACATATTCACAAGAAATTAGGGTATGATTTCTTTTTTACATGCAGTCTGATTATTCCTCTTCCAGTTCTCTTTATGTCCATACTGCATCACTTTGTTAGAGTTGAGAATATCAGTTTGTACAACTGTATCCTACAGCAATATTCTACTTTGTAATCTGCTTGACTCTAGTGTTCTGAAAAGAAAATTGATTTTTGCCCCCTTTCAGAGAAGGTCCACTCTTGATAGTTGCTTGTGGTCGTGACACCATATCAATTGCCAGTTCAGTAAAACATCTAGCATCTGAAAAGGTTTTTGTCATTCAGGTTTGTAACTTTGCGTATGAAACTGATTATAAGCAGATCAATCTGTTGTATTTGTTTATTTGTATCATTATTTATTATCATTTCATCTCAGGTACAACATCCAAGGTCATGCCTTGATAGATTTGACTTGGTGGTCACTCCTCGTCATGACTACTATGCTCTTACTGCCAGTGGACAACAGGAGATCCCTCGTATTTTGAGACGGTGGATAACACCACAAGAACCACCTGGGAGTAATGTGGTATATTTCTCTTTATGACAATTATGCAAGATAAACTACATGGAAACGCAGGATATATTGCAATCTTATATCCTCTTGAATGATTATGACTGAGAAATTTCAGGTTTTCACTATAGGAGCACTACATCAGGCTGATTCTACTGCACTGCGTCTTGCTGCAAATGCTTGGCATGATGAATTAGCTCCTCTCGCCAAGCCATTACTTGTAGTTAATATCGGAGGACCCACAAGTAATGATTCTTTTATTTGCAGTAGTTCAAGTATCTGGATCATTTTCATTTTTGAGACTTGTATTTGACAAGGCTTTATATTTGTTTGATGAATATGCATCCATTTTGCCATCTAATTATTGCACTTTTATGTTGTTTTTTTATATTTGGTATGATCATAAATTGGAATGTTGGTTGTTTAAATGAAATAGAGAATCATGATGTTTGACTTCTTTCGTCGAATGTTTGGAACATCTCAAATTTTTGCAAGAAATTTTATCAATGTTTTTGCAGGAGATAGGATTAATTCAGGAATCTTGTAAAATCTTAATAGTAGACTTCTCTACAAATATCAAATGCAAGTTATTGCCTGAAGAATACTCAAAATTTTCTTGATACATGATAGAAATGAAAGAGTTTGAGAAACTCTGGTCAACCAGGAAATAGTTTTCCATTAATTATATATCTCGTCCTTTTGCTGCTATTCTTATTTTCCTTTTTTCTTGTCTCTTTTCTTTAAGTTTAAAGCAATCGCTCATGAATAGTTTTCAGCTTCTCAGTATTTTGGTGATTTTTAATTTGATGCTATTTCAGGGAACTGCAATTATAGTTCAGATCTTGCGACACAATTGGTTGGCTCACTACAAAACGTGCTGGCAAGCTGTGGAAGTGTTATAGTTTCTTTCTCTACGAGGACTCCTAAGAAGGTTATAGGTTTAGCTTTAACCATCTAATTTTTGTTAATTTTGCGAAACACTAGGATACAATTTCCTTTGAATGTCAACAGGTTTTTGACATTGTAAAACGAGATCTTGGTGGGCATCCAAAAATATACATTTGGGACGGAGAAGGTAATTTCAATGTATAAATTAGATATATTGTACTGCAAGGAGTAACAGGTGCGATCTTTTACATCGCGATTCTGATATTTCAGATCCAAATCTGCATATGGGTCAGCTAGCGTGGGCTGATGCATTTGTCATTACCGCAGACTCAATAAGCATGCTCAGCGAAGCTTGCAGCACAGGGTATTTATTAGTAATTTCAGTAGTAATTTGAGATTAGCTCTTGTTCTTTAACTTTTTAGTTCATATTGCAGAAAACCAATTTATGTCATTGGAAGTGAGCACTGCAAGTGGAAATTCTCAGCATTTCACAAGACACTACACGAACGAGGTGTTGTTCGGCCATTTACAGGCTTCGAGGATGTAAGCCACTTTCCTTCCATCCTTAATTCATTTGATAAGATGCACCAATGGAGTTTGGTCATGATTTACTCGAAAAAGAATACGATTATGGAAGAATTCAATCTTGATAGATTTTCACTTTGCTGACTCTTATGATTTTGCACTAGTTTATAGTTTCATAGTAAATAGGATGATCTTCAATTTTTTTTTTCATTTTTGAATTTTCTGACTCAAGTGTGAGATAATGGTATGCATGGCCTATTTTATCTCTTCAAATGAAAGAAGCAATGACTTTTAGTTAAATTAACAAGTAAAGAAGGAAAGAAGTTGAGAAATTTTGAGCTTGAAGCACATTTTTTTGCGTTTCAAGATATTAGTTTATCGACACACAACAAAAACTCTAGATTCTTGATAAAGTGACGTGTTCTCTTTTTTCCTTGGTTCTTACTGATCCTATTCGCCTGTCTATTACTCAGTTTGAGAACTTGTGCACAGCAAATAATTGTCAAAACTCTCTGAATTCGCAGATGTCGAATACATGGAGCTACCCTCCTCTTAATGATGCTGCTGAAGTTGCCGCTCAGGTTCGCGATATCCTTGCTAAACGAGGACTGGCACTCGGCCATTAGATTCCCATACAATCAATCTCAAGAACCCAAGCATATGGTAGCACTCAAGAACACAAGTGATACTAACAAGGGTTACATGCCTTGTATAAGTTAATTCTTTTGACCAAACAAATGATCTTTTATCAGCTTCTATAAATTCAAAGTGGAACACAGCTTGTGATTGTATAGAACTCATTTGTTTAAGACATTGTTGCACTTACTTACAAATATAATAGTTAAGCTAATCAAACTGTTTTAATTGGATTTAAATTCTTGATTATGCTTTACAATTGTGAGCACTCTTAGATTCTTGTAACTGTTTTAATTGGATTTAAATTCTTGATTATGCTTTACAATTGTGAGCACTCTTAGATTCTTGCGGGTAATTAAATGAGTTCGTTAGTGAATGTTTAAATGGATATTAGTTAATTAAGGTAGGTTCTTGACCTGTTGTGACCTTTTAAAATAGTTGCAAATCACTGACACCCATTTTAATTTAAACAAATTGCAGCTAAATAATGGCAATAAAGAATTATGT
Source organism: Hedychium gardnerianum (assembly GCA_038050645.1). Taxonomy (NCBI): domain Eukaryota; kingdom Viridiplantae; phylum Streptophyta; class Magnoliopsida; order Zingiberales; family Zingiberaceae; genus Hedychium; species Hedychium gardnerianum. The sequence goes on from JBBUKS010481289.1 coordinate 4,441, forward strand.
GAAGCTTATTGACACTAATAATGTGTTTATCAAGCTAATCTGTGTTTTAAGGATCTTGAATCTGTCTCTCTCCAGTTCGCATGGCAACAACACAGAGCCAGCAAGCGAAGCCGTTTCAAACTCCACAGTAATGATTCCCACGTCGCCATGGATTCCCTTCCCTTCTGCTACTACTTCTGCGTCCGCAAGATCAAATCTCTCATTCCTTTCGACGAGGAGACTTTCCCATGTCCTAAAGATCAAATCTTCAGCTCTGCAACCAGTTCCGTTCTCGCAAAAATCCCATATTGAATCCATTTTTTCTTTTTTTTCGGCGACCTGAGCGGCGCCTCCGGTGGCGTCTTGAGCTCTTCCGACGCCGGCGCTTGGATTGTGCGGGAACGAGGAGGCAGGAAGAGGAGGAAAGGAGGCAGCTTTTCTTTCTTGGTACTGCTCCGGAAGGTGCTGCGGCTAGGGCACGCAAGACGGAGCGGGGTAGCGAGGAGGGGGATCTCCACTCGATGGAGATCGGGTGGCCCACGGACGTGCAGCACGTCGCGCACGTCACCTTCGATCGGTTCCACGGATTCGTCGGCCTGCCGGTGGAGTTCGAGCCGGAGGTTCCCCGTACAGCTCCCAGCGCAAGGTACCTTCTTTTTCTTCTCATGTTCATGTTCTGCTACCTCGTTCCAAGGATGTAACTTCTCGCATCATCTGTTCAGTGCGAAGGTTTTTGGAGTCTCTACTAAGTCGATGCAATGCTCCTACGATTCCAGAGGCAACAGCGTTCCCACCATTCTTCTCCAAATGCAGAAACGCCTCTATGAACTGGGAGGTCTTCAGGTTCTTTCTCCCCGTTCTAAGTGAAGTTCATAAACCATCTCCATCTTTCAAAACTTCTCGTGCATTCGAACAGACAGAAGGCATTTTCAGAATTACTCCAGACAATAGCCAAGAAGAGTATGTCCGAGACATGCTAAACCGTGGAATACTGCCCCAGGAGACTGGTGTTCATTGTCTGGCAGGTCTAATAAAGGTGATTATCGATTCCATGAAACCAATTGATTGGCTCTATGATTCATCATCTTGATATCGATCGATCTCTAAGCAGGCCTGGTTCAGAGAACTTCCTACAGGGGTGCTGGACACTCTTTCTTCTGAGGAGGTGATGCAGTGCAAGACAGAAGAGGCTTGCTCTCAGCTCGCGAAGCATTTACCGGCGACTGAGGCTGCTCTTCTGGACTGGGCAATCAATTTGATGGCCGACGTCGTCCAAGATGAGCAACAAAACAAGATGAATGCAAAGAATGTGGCTACTGTTTTTGCTCCCAACATGACTCAGGTAGCTGGTGTATTTCTGTCAGTTGTGACTTTGTTCCTGCTCTTCTTGAAGCATAAAACATTCATGCAGATGGCAGATCCTTTAAACGCACTCATGTATGCAGTGCAAGTGATGAATTTTCTCAGGCTGATGATTTTGAAAACTCTTAAAGAGAGAAAGGCCACCTCAAAAACAAATTCTGCACCTCAAGGGACTAAACAGAATTCGACGACGACGAACTGTGTTTATGCGAATTCAGATAGTGTTTGTGGTTCGATTAAGTTGCAGAACTAAGAGCAAGTTTGAAAGGAAGTAGTCAGAAAGGCACAATTGTTCTTAGTGGTTTCTGATTTCTCTTTTTGCAATTTGTTTCAGTCCTGAATTCTGAGAATTTTCAGTGTGTTTTTGTGTTGTAGACAATCAGAGCTTCTTATTTCATGATTTGAATTTGTTTTTCCCAGAACAATGCTTTGAAAATTAGATCGACCTGATTGCTTTGATTAGTTTGGCATCAGTCCCTTTACTAGTTGGATTGATTTTGTTTGAATTTTCTATTATATAAGTTTATTTGTAAATTATTCACAAATTTTGTTCCTAAGATATTAATAAGTTAAGCTCATCAAGTTTATTTATTATAAATCTTTTTTATATTATAATGAACATAAAAATAAACGAAAAGAGAGATTTAAACAAAAAAAAAGATCCAAAAACATTATTTTATTCGAAAAGGGAGAAAAGATCTGCAACAAATACAAATTAGTTATTATTAATTAAAATAAATAAATAAATAAATCTCGTGGCGGCGAGGCGGAAGACGGGGGTGGATTTGGTTGGTCGGGAGCGCAACCGGCCTAGGAGTGGCTGCGATGCCGCCACGTCGGACCCTATCAATTCCGGATTCATGTTGCTCCTCCTTTCTGACGTGGCCCGGTTCCCTCCTCCCCCGATCCGCTGCATTCTTTGAACCATGAAACACGCGTATCCGATTTCGAGAACCGTTATTCGAGGTGGGCTCCTCTTATCGGTGATTCCTGAGTGGGTCTGTTTGCCGTACGGTGCCTCGGCCTACTGGCTCTGCTCATCCTCTCTCGGCCTTGGTCGTGAGATATTTCTCACGCCCACCGATCTCCTCCCCTTCCAGAAAAAGATCTCATTCTTCCTCTTCCTCTTCTTCTTCCTCTTCCTCTTCGTCTCGTCTCTAGGGCGCGATGCACGTCGACGCGAGGAGAACCGAGGATGGGAGACGGCCGGAGTCTTTGTATGGTGCGGCCGCGGCCGACGCCGGAGGCAGAAGGGGGAGCGCAGCCGCAGACCCCAGCTCGGAGCGGCAGGAGATCCGGTGGGAGAAGTTTCTGCCCCGGCGATCCCTCCGCGTACTCCTCGTCGAGCAGGACGATTCTACGAGGCACATCGTCTCCGCCCTCCTCCGAAAATGCAGCTACCACGGTTTTTTTCCTCCTCCTCCTCCTCCTCCTCCAGGTATGATTGGTGAGCTTCCCTGCGGTTTTGGCGATTGAAATTGGTGGTGCTTGGTTGCAGTCGCGGTGGCGGCGGATGGACTCAAGGCTTGGGAGGTGTTGAGGGAGAAGCGCTACAACTTCGACCTTGTGCTCACCGAGGTGGAGATGCCTTCGCTTTCTGGGATCGGGCTCCTCTCGAGAATCGTGGCTTCTGAGGAGTGTAGAAACATTCCGGTTATAAGTAAGTCGTCATACAGGTCGATTCAAATTTCCAGCAGTCTGGTAGTTGATTGTCTTATGCAAGATTTGTCGTCCGTCATGCATAAACTTTGGTTTTCCGAGAAGAGTGATCCAAAATGTTAACTTTATCTTTAATCCGTAATTATTTGATGATATAATTGTTTTCCTGTCTTCAATTGAATCTTTCTATACTGATCTGTCAACTAGTGAAGATTTTGGAGAAGTCAATTGAATTGCAATCTCATTGTAAAATGTAGTGGTGGATCCCTTTTTCTTGAAATATTAGCATGAAAGAAATGAGTTTCCCATTGTCATGATAAGTTAGAGAATTAAAGGTAAACTACGTCCTGCCATATATTTGAGTCCTCCTGTTGTTATATCTACGGTTCTTTCTTATACAGTGATGTCTGCTCAAGATTCCATTGGTGTAGTCCTGAAGTGCATGCTAAAGGGTGCTGTGGATTTTTTGGTGAAACCAGTACGGAAGAATGAGTTACGAAACTTATGGCAGCATGTTTGGAGGAGGCATTGTGTAGGTTTATGTACTCATTAACAATTGATTCCTAGAGGTCGAATCCAATTAGCTTGAAATATCTGATGGAAGGTTACTTGTTTCATGCAGTTGATTAATTCTACAAATGCCTCTGACAATAATGCTGCTGCTAGCAATCATTTGAGTACCAATATTGTTGCTGGATCCAAAACTGGGGAAAACAGTGATGATGGTGATGTTCAGGTAAGTGAATCTGCTATGTTGTTGTCCAAATAACTGCAAAGATCTGTCAAGGATGATTAATTGTTGTTCCCATACAGAATATTTATGTTTGCTTTGATCTCACTATTTTCACTTTCATATGTTTATCAGAGTTCTAGCAGTAACCCAGATGCACAAAGCAAAAGTGTGAAAAAGCAGATGGAAACACTTCCAGATATGGTGAGAAACATTTCCAAAGAATCTAATCCAAAGACAATTATGGAAAACAAGTTGAGCAATAATGGTGAGGGAAGAGGTTATGAAACATATTTGCTTTTACATCTTTACTGGATGAGGAATCTAAGCGTGACTTCTTATTCTGGTTAATTCCTTTTCAGATAAAACTTATGAGCCCACAATCAAACTAAGTCATTCAGATCTAGAGGTCTCATTAACTGGGGCCAGAGAGGAAAATAATATTTTGTTCAATAAACCAATATATAGGGAGGAAGCTGCATGTGTGAGGTTTCAAGAGGGTGAGGATGCTGATTCAAAACCAAATTGTCAACCTAATGGAATGCATGAATCTTCCTACAATGTGAAAGAGTTTATTGAGCCAATAGCCAAGAGCAGCTGGAAATATGCTGCTTTAAAAAGAGTTTCTTTTACATGTGCACCGGGTGAAGCCTCATCATCTTCTCATGGTAGAAGTATTTCTGAGTTGGATTCCTCCAAGCTACTAGATCTTACTCTGAGAAGATTACCGCAGAATGGCCATGTCAATCCAGAGTTCAGAAAAAATCACATGTTGAACCATTCTAAGGCCTCTGCCTTTTCAAAGTAATTATTTTATAAATTTCCTTCTTTTACCAGCTTCTACTTCATATATACTTAAAGCTTATTTTCTTTTAGTTCTCAAGTCTACCTATAAGCCCTGTGCATACACTTAACTCTTTTTTACTTTGATTATTTAACTCAGGTCACTAAATAATTGATAAAGGGTGGTACGCTGATTTTATTTATATATTTGTTTCTAGGATGAAGGCATCCATCAATCCTAAGTAGTCATTTTAAGTTTCTAATGAGTTACCATGTTAATCAAATTTTTATTTTATTTTCAATACTTTAGTACCAGAATGAACTTCTCCACCAGAGATTTACCTCTAAAACGCAAGTCAAGAAAAATCTTGTTGACTGTAAGTGTGCGCTCGCATTGGAAAATCGTTTTCTCAGTCCCTTGATCTAGTAAAAATTTCTACAATATGTGAAAATAAAGCTTATTTTCCCTAGGAAAATATATATGATTTCCCCATTTTGTAAGAATTGTTATTAACAATGTGTACAATTATTTTAATTTTGTTATCTATGAGCATGGTCATGGTTTCATATATGTACCTAATACTATAGAAATTCCATATTTTTCTGATATTGATGTACCAGATGCAAGTGCCTATCCTGTTAGCAATTTATTCTATAATCTATTTGGAGTTTATTTTTTTCTTACTGGTACGTAGTTAGACTTTCTATGAATCTTGATTTATCATTGCTTTCCCTCCATTTACAGACTACATAATATTTTGCCTAACTTCCTTCTGTTGTGAATTTTCTGCGTCAAGTTATACATTGGTTATAACTAATCTGCATTTTATGTCAATTGAGTCACCCATACATGATCTGTGTGCAAAATAGATATGGTATTCTTGTGGGTTTAGTATACCTATAATCTAATTTAGTTGCTTTAAACAGCATTACTCATTCTGTAATAGATAGTTGTATTTACACTAATTCTAGAGCTTGATCTGCTCAGGAAGGAAGACCATCAAAATTCTCTGACCACTCAACTTTGATTCTAATTGAAATTTACTCTGTGATGTTAGCTCGTAATTGATTGATTCTGAAACAACAATTGCTTGCTATAATTACTCCTACTATGTGGTTACTCCACAGTTGTGCTCATAAGTTGCCCTTCTACATAATTTTATCCTGCAGGATTTTGTGACTTTTATTCTTCATTTGTCAAAGTGTTGTTTTAATTGTAGCTAGTGAGAATATATAGCAAAAATTGGAAGCTCTTATTAGCCAGTTTGCCCTTATTGACGTACATTTGTGAAAGATCCCCATCTCTTAGTTTACTAATTATGGAGTTAGATATGGTTTTAATAACCTTAGATATGCAAGTTTCCACTCTTTCTAGATTTTCAATTAGGAATTTTATTACTTAATGAACTGACTGATGTAATGCTTATTTTTTATTTTGAACATTTAGTAGAGCATTATATTGAATGATGTGTCTTGTAGGTATGGCAACAAGAAGCAGTTTTCTCAAGAACCTGTTTCTTCGTCTTTATGCATTAAAGCCATGGAACCTGTTGACAAAATCCGGTTAAATGGCATTAAACCCAGCCATTTTAATGATAGAACTCTTTCCTTATATTCTAGAGAAATGCAATCATTTGATCGGGATAAAGCAATTGAAGCTTCCTTTCATTTCCAACTTTCCTCTGGTTGCAACAAAGAGAATGATGGAATCATCTTATCTAATCCAATACGAGATGGTTCTTCTGCTTCTCATCCCGTTGATGTAGCTGATTCTGCATGTCACCCCGTTCAATTTGGCTTGATGTCAATGCCGATTCCTGTTGAGGCAATTCCTTACCAACACTTCTCTGCGGGATATGGTACTATATTGCAGCCATTATTCTACCCGGGGACATCTTTTCATCCAAAAACTTCAACTTCCTTAGAAAAAATAACAGTTCAGGTTTGTGCTGATGGAAATAGTCACCATGATAATCATCTTGCGGACCATAGTCAGCATCTTGAATATCTTAGCCATGAAGAAAATTATAAACTCCACAATGGGAGGAGGGCTCAAGTTGAAGCAGAGCTAAGGGATTCACGAGATCCTCCTTTAGAACAAGTTGGTCAAAGTGTCTTTTCTAGCCAGGATATTTATAAAGATTGTGGAGTCTCTGGTTGTAGCAAAACAACAGAAGCTGCTGTACATGCAGCTACTGCTCGAGAGTGTGGGAATGAAAGTGGGGTTCGTAACTATATTCAAAAAGGTTTGGATGGTGATCGTTCTCAACGAGAAGCTGCGTTAATAAAGTTCCGCTTAAAAAGGAAAGACAGATGCTTTGAGAAAAAGGTAAATGGGTTATGTTGTGCAAAGTTTATTTCATTAGTGCTTTCATAATGTTTAAGTTTGTAATTTGCATTGCAATGATATTGGAAGTTGAGTATAAAGGATTGGTTATTTGAAACACTTGCATAGCATCTCAAGAAAAAAACATCCCAATACTGTAAGTTTTGACAGGCATAAGTTAAATGCAATTTTCCTCCAATTTGATTTAATTGTCTATGCCAGGAACTTTCTCTGAGAAATTAATATTTGAAAGAGGCCACAGAGCTATCTACTCTACAAACTCAGCTTAAATTAACAAAATTATCTTATTAGCTAAAAAATGCAGCAAACAAAGGACACCAATCATTGTATTAAAAGACTTCTTGTCATTTTCTTGTATGTAGTATTAATAGTACAGAATTGTTTGACATCTCCTGTAAAGTATTAAAATACTTAGTTCATGATATTAGTGGTAAGAATTTGTCATGACTGTTACTTAAATACTGGATAGTTACAACCTTTGTTTCATATTCTTGATTAAATAATTTTCTTCCTTGGTACTGTGTGAAAAGAGTAGAATGGAATCCGATTGTTGCATTTAAACATTCTTAGCTCATAGTTTGCTGTGAATCGTCTCACTAGATCTTTAAAATAGATGAAAGTTCTCTTGGATCATAAAATTTAATTAGTCATTCAATAAATTCCTGTTGTTAATATTCAGCTATAAGGGTAAACTATAAATTGATCTAATTGTCAAATTGGAGATCCCTTGTCAGGCTTCACATAAATTTATGACTGAAATTTGTCTAGCATACTCAAGTGTTTTTTCCATGACATATATATATATTCAAAATCAAGTATCACAGCTTTATCAAATTGGTAAACTACATGATCAGCTAATAACCTGAAAGTCATCTGATCATAGTTTCCATGAATACTTGTAGGGGGAAGCTCTTGGCAAGAAATGATTCAAATGTTCATGAAATGTTACTTTAAGTTTTGGAAGGACTTTAAAATTATTTTATTGCCTAACTTGCAATATGTAATATCTTATTTTGTTCTCACAGGTTAGATACCACAGCAGGAAGAAACTTGCAGAACAGAGACCAAGAGTGAAAGGGCAATTTGTACGTCAAAAGTCTATAGATTTGACGACTACAACAGAAGCAGATGACTAACTGAATCTGCTGACACTAAATGCTCTTCTAGAAGTGGTGTCATCAGTCATGTTAACTGCTGGGTCAACGTGTTAACGTTCATATTGAGAATTCCAGATTTGATGTTTACTTGATTTTCTGTATGTTCTCAACCACCGACAAGACGACTAGCAAAGGAGCTAAATCAGAAAAAAATCACATATTTCCAGTCAGAATGAAGAATCCACTCATAATGTGTGCATAATTGGAATTTATCACATTTCATGCTAAATTTATCATAATCCGTAAGGTTCAAATTGACGCGAGTCTGGGTAGAAGTGCTCATTATGTTTGGATAGATTTAACTTCATTGTATTCATAAGCAAATAGATGACTGAGGTTATTAAGTTATGAGTATGATGGTATAATTCCAATACTTAGACTACTTTTCATATCACTAGGACATGTGAGAGTCTTTCTAAAAGGAGCATCCTATCAGAAATACATGAGAAGGCTATGCCGAGTTTGTCGTGGTTTTTGAGGTTACCGTCAAGTGTTTATACACTGCAGTTCCTACCCGTTGCTAAATTCAGTAAGTTTGTATATTGATCCTGAGCTTTAACATTATGTTGAATACTTATATCTTAGGATCCTGAGCTTTATCATATACAGAATCTGCATTATTTTACACTTTCTAGAAGAATAAATTTTGGTGTTTTGGAACCAGAAATGCAGATTAATGCTTCAACGTGCCATGGGCCTTCTCTATCCTTTTCTTTTCCAAGATATAATTAGTTCACTGATTTACTGATCATCAAATGAATATTAGGAATTTTGGATAATTTCTCATGGTGTGTAATAGTTGTGCTAAAACCTTTGAGAGTCTTAATGATCCATTAGGTCTTTCTTTTGGCTTTTTGAAAAATAAGGGTCTTGCCAAAAAGTTTAGCCAAACAAATTATATTGACAAAATCACAATATGAATTGTGCAGAGAGTCAATACCTTGGAACAAAACTCCTTGATGTCCCATGTACAGTACAAATAGGTTTATCCAAATATGTACAATATGGAAATACAATCTTTTCAGAAGCTTGTTTATTGATGAATCATCTTCCATTATTCTCAAGGTTTGTCCTAATATTACTTTCAATTAAGGTTTAAAAATTGGTAAATTCCATTCAAATAATAATTATCATTATTGTTTAATTGATTGACCTACTTATATGACAGGCCAATGATCAGGATTAGGTAAGGTTGAATACTATAATCCGTCCTTATTTGATGCCTTCTGTCAAAATAGTGTTGGTCATTTTTAAAATCAATCTAATGGTAGAAGAATTCCAAGCACAAGATGACACTCTACATTTATTGCCAATAAATGGTTTACCACTGACAAAGACCTTGATTATTACTGCAGTAGAAATAGAAAAGGACAAAAAAAAAGACATCCTAAATTATGTAAATTATTAAAAGGGTAGTTTCTTTTTTAAAAAAATACAAGGATACCCCCACAAAATTGATTATTTCATTTTAATCAAAATTACTATATATATATATATATATATAAATAAAAAGAATTATTATATCAAAATATTCTTTATCAATTTGTTTAAATTTTTTTAAATTTCATCAAAATCATTTTTAAAACAGTTGTAATAGTTATTTAAGTGTAATCATGAATACTATAATCAATCCTTATTTGATAAGGTTGAATACTATAATCAATCTTTATTATTGATGCCTTCTGTCAAAGTAGTGTTGGTCATTTTTAAAATCAATCTAATGGTTGAAGAATTTCAAGCACAAGATGGGACTCTACATATTACCAATAAATAGTTTACCACTGACAAAGACCTTGATTATTACTGTAAAAGAATAAGAAAAGGGCAAAAATAAATAAGACGTCCCAAATTATGAAAATTGTCAAAAGAATGTCTCCAAAAATACTCATTGTTATAATAGTTATTCAATAGTTGTTATTACAATATGAGAAAATTGACTATTTTATTTTAATCAAAATTATCAATAAAGAACTATTATATCAAAATACTCATTATCAATTTAGTCAAAATTATTTAAACTTCATTAAAATTATTTTAAATTGATCAAAATCACTTTAAAACAATTATAATAGTTACATAGTTATAGCTGAATCCTAAATCTTAAATTACAAACCCTAAAACTTTAAATCACGAACACTATTATATCAAAATATTCTTTACTAAGTTGATCAAAATCACTTTAATTGTATAGTAGTTACCTAAGTAGTTGATACAATTCTACAACAATATTGTATTAGTTATTATACGTTGTAATAGCTATAGAGTAATTACTGCATGTTGTAGCAGTTACTCGTAATTGCTACAATAACACTGAAAGTAATAGTTGTTACACGTTGTAACTGCTACAATAATCCTGTAATTAAGGGTATTCTAGGGATGAAACATATAGTGGGATGCGCATGTGACGATTTTTACAAAAGGGATTTGATCCATTTGACGATTCATTAAACATGGGATGGGACGTCCTTTTGATTTTTTTTTCCCAAAAGAAAACTCTATCTAATCACATCACATTAGATTTTCCTACAGAGTTGTTTCACTTGGGTCCAAATAGCAAAATGGCAGGGCCAATATTTTTTATATGAAAAGATGAAAAGGACTGCAAGAGTAAGCACTGGCCATCAAGAGCCCATAAGCTGCTCTCTTCATTTTTTTTACATTAAATCTGTGACCAAAGTGTGTTCTAATACATCTTACAGATAAGGAGGGCTTGATGTGGAGGAACACAGCCTTATCTACACTCTCATGGAAATGATCAGTCCTTTTCCTCCTCTTCTTCTGCCTAACTTTTCTCATCATGTTTATTGTGAAAGAATCTCTCTCTCACCTATTGATTGCATGCATCCATTCCATCACCTGTTACCTCATCTTTCCTCATATGCAACCAACAAGTGCTGTGAATAAATGCGATGAATCTCTTCCCATTCTTGCAGGTTTTAGAAGCCTGGATAATGACCATCTACTGGCTGCTGAACTATTTGGAGCTGTGTGGCCACAGGAATCGCACTCTCATTCATCAAGTTCCTGTCATGTGTATTGATACGGATGATTAAACTTGAATCTCTTAAATAATACGGATTGGTATCACATAACACTTAGTTAAAATCAAGATCAAGGTCAATATCCACGATACGTTAATATCATCGATTGAATCTACCTCTTAATCCAGCGCTCACGTGGATACATTAAAGTCACCGATCGAATCTATCTCTTAATCCCCGATCGGATAGGCAAGACCAACTCATGTGAAAGCGTTAGCATCACCGATCGGATCGACATTAACCCCTCACCGACCGGTCTCCCATTGGAAACCCCGGTCGGGTCACGCATTATAACCTCCGGTCGAACGTATACATTCTCCTCACCGATCGGACCCCCCAAAAAACCCGGGCGGGTATATGTCTTATTCTAGCCGACCAGGGGACCTCTTTAAACCCCCCCGATCGGATATAAGAGCAACCTCATCATGGATCCCGGTCTCCTGCATAACTATAAAAGTTAACTCCGACGTCGTCCGTACGACCATGGAACCTCTCGCTCGTACGACCACGGCACCCCTCGCCCGTACGGCCAGAACACCCCCAACGGTACCTCAGGCACTCTCCGGGAATTTGGGGAACGACGGTACTTTCAGGCCAGAACATGCTAGCCCATGTCTCCGAAGCACGCGACATTAAATGCTGGTTGTACGCGCTTCCGAGGAGTATATAAAGGAACAGATGCCACTACAAACGGGAGATTTTTCTACACTCACGAACTCTTGTGCATACCGTTAGTATACGTCCGGGCTATCTGACCTGACTTGAGCGTCGGAGCGGGATCCCCAAGCCCTTCGCCTGGAGCTCTCCGCTAACCCTCCGTCTCTCTCTATGTCCTGTGCAGATCCCTGACCGGACACTTGGGATAGCAGAACGGGGGCGCACCCCGATCGGATTCAAGAGTCTCGACGACCGGTCGAATCACTCCGCCCTACGACGATCCAGTCAGCAACTCCAGCTCACCTGTGGCTCATCCTTCGCCAGTCTCCGCGCAGGAACAAATTGACGTCGTTTGTGGGAAACTCTTCTAAAGCCT
>JBBUKS010481298.1:0-13853 GCA_038050645.1 Hedychium gardnerianum
AAACCAACTATAATCATCAACTCAAAAATAAGACTAAAACACATGTTTTGAAACTTTATTTACAATAAATACTCTTTCACCAATCAATTCAAGGTTTATCCATTTGACATAAAATAACATTAGCCAACTCAACTAAATCCGTCCAACAATTGTGTCTTTAATCCACATCTATAGGACTGTAAACGAATCAAGTCAAGCCAAACTTTATCTTGTTGATGATTGTTTGATAAGATAATCAAATTGAGCCTTAAATTAACTAAGCTTTTGAAATGATTATTCAAGCTTGACTTAGTTTGCTTTTTTAGATCAAGCTTGGTTCGAACTTGAATCGAGCTTGGCTCGTTTAATTGGTATCAAGCTTTTAAACAAGCTCGATTCGAGCTTGGTTTGAACTCGAATAAAGTTTGGCTTGTTTAGATATTACCAAACTCTTTCGTCAAGTTTGTTTGTTTGAAATTTTAATATTTTATTTAATTAATTAGTGAACTTGTTGATTTATTTTAGAAGCTTGTTTATTTATTTAAAATATTATTTATAAGTATTTGTTTGATATTGTTTATTTATAAACTTAATTAAGACTCGTCATAAGCTTGATTACTCAAGATTTGTAGGATAAATATATTTTAATGATCATAATAATCATATTGTGAATCATGATAAAGAAATATCATTTCTAAAAACTTTAAAAACTGCATCAAATAAATAAATCACACAAGAATATAACTTTATACCAAAATGACAAAACAATTATATAGAGTATCCAACTTCTAATTCATAACCTTAAAATAAGAAGTCATACTTCATTACGAAAATATTATTAAATTACAATGTTTATGAAACTCATAAGTATTTGTGTCTCCAATAAATACCCCATCTCCAAAGACTCACCTTAACCTTTCTCATTTTTTAAAAAAAAAAAATCAACGTTTAAGATTGCAATATATTACAAGTATCAATTTATACTATAGTGAGAGAAAAATAATAATTTAGCCAATAAAAAAGAATCATTTTTTAAAAAAACCTTTACTATATGCACAATCAAAAGGAGTTAAGTAGAATTTAGTTCGATAACTTATATTTGCATACTAAAAAATATCATTACTTACAAGAAACCAACCACAACAAAAAAAATATTAAAAGATCAATAATTTAATAAAAACATACCATCTAGAACCATTGCTTTAGTATATAAAAATGATTAAAATAAATTGTACTCTTTCACATCTTCCTTGTGATCATATTCAAAATTAAATATTAAATTATGAACAAAAATCATAAAAAGAAATAATGAATTACCTTTTCTTTCTTTTGATACCATAAAGATGACGAAACCAATCCTCACTACAAAGTAGAAATTAAACTATTTCAACTCCTAATGAAGCACGATAATTATCAATCACCTTACCACTAACATTAAAAGTTGATTCTAAAGCAACAATAATAATGTAAATAGATAATATGTCACAAGTCATCTTTGACAAAATTCAAAATTTAAGGTTGTTTGTTTTCCACCACTCTAATGCATCAAAGTGAATTTCATCATTCTGATGTATATAAACACCATCATCCAAATAGATGTCTAATTCAGATTTTGCGTGTTGAACAAATCAATATTTCTAATAAAATTATCAAACTTGACCATTCCGTTGCAATGGTTTTTTCTTTCTCGTTATTTGCATTTGAAGTCGTGTCAAAATCATCACCATTTGAATCATTGAGATTTTTGTTGGATTTTTCTTTTGCATGTGCAGTGACATATTCACTGTATAACTCATACTAACTATTCTTCACTAAAACAATTTGATTGACACTAATATCATGCTTAGGGTAAATTATAGGAAAAGTAAACTCAATAAACTTCATTTTGTTCCTAGGATCTAAAACAATAGTTATAGAAATTAACAAATTGCATTGACCCTAGTACTTATCAAATTTAATCTTTATCTTTATAGTCATTGCTTTCATGAATGAACTCCTAATTAAAATTTATTGATCTAGTATCTCTTTCACTTATCAAAGTTTAGAAAGAAATATATTTGAAGTAGGATATTCATTTAATACATATGAAATTAGAAAAAGATTTAGTATCAAATAAATAAGTGGAATGGTTTAGGGTTGTAAATAAGTTGAGAGAATAATTAGATAAAAACACTCGTATGAGTTCATTAAAAAATTCATTTTATTAAAAAATTCCCAAAATGAACTTTTTAATGAACTCATGTGAGTGTTTTTATCTAGTTTTTCTCCCAGCTTATTTACAACCCTAAACCATTCCATTTATTTATTTGATACTAAATCTTTTTCCAATTTCATATGTAACAAGCAGTGAATATCCTACTTCAAATCTATTTCTTCCTATCTATTTCTTCCAAAACTTAGCAAGCGAAAGAGATACTAGATTAACAAATTTTAATTGAGAGTTCATTCATGAAAGTAATGACTATAAAGATGAAGACTAAATTTGATAAATACTAGGGTCAATGCAATTTGGTAATCTCTATAGCTGTTGTTTTAGATCCTAGGAACAAAATGAAGCTTATTGAGTTTGTTGTTCCTATAATTTACCTTGAGCATGAAGTTAGTACAAATCAAATTGTTTTAGTGAAGAATAGTTTGTATGAGTTATACAATGAATATGTCACTATACATGCAAAAGAAAAATCCAACAAAAATCTCAATGGTGATTCAAACGGTAATGGTTTTGACACCACTTCAAATGCAAATAATGAGAAAGGAAAAGCTATTGCGACGGGACAGTCTAAGTTTGATAATTTTAATAGAAATATTTGATATTGTTCAACATGCAAAATTTGAATTAAACATATATTTGGATGATGGTGTATATATATGTCAAAATGATGAAACTCACTTTGATGCATTAGAGGGGTGGAAAACAATCAACCTTAAATTTTGAATTTTGTCAAAGATGACTTGTGACATACTATCTATTCTCATTACTACTGTTGCATCAGAATCAACTTTTAGTGTTGATGGTAGTGTGATTGATAATTATCATATTTCAATAGGAGTTGAAATAGTTCAAGTTCTATTTTGTGGTGAGGATTGATTTTGTTATGTTTATGGTATCAAAAGAAAAAAAAAAGACAATTCATTATTTGTTTTTATAATTTTTGTTCACAATTTAGTATTTAACTTATGATATTTTTATTTTGAATAGGATCACAAGAAAGATGTGAAGGAGTACAATTTATCTTAGCCATTTTCATATGCTAAAGTAATGATTCTAGACGGTATATTTTTATTAAATCATTGATCCTTTAATATTTTTTGTTGTGATTGACTTTTGGTAAGTGATGATCTTTTTTTAATATGCTAATATAAGGTATCGAACTAAATTCTAGTTAACTCCTTTTATTGTGCATATATTAAAGTTTTTTTTAAAAAAAATATTCTTTTTTATTGGCTAAAGTGTTCTTTTCCTCTCACTATAGTATAAATTGATACTTGTAATATATTGAAATCTTAATTATTATTTTTTTTCTTTTTAGGATGAGAAAGGGTAAGGTGAGTCATTGGAGATAGGGAAGTTACATTCCGGAGACACATAAATACTTATGAGTTTTATAAACATTGCAATTTAGTAATATTTTTGTGATGACGTATGACTTCTTATTTTAAAGTTATAAATTAGAAGTTGGATACTCTATATAATTGTTTTGTCGTTTTGGTACAAACTTATATTCTGGTGTGATTTATTTATTTGAGTTATGAATTATGATACTATTTGATATAGTTTTTAGTTTTTATAAATGACATTTTTTTATCAAGATTCACAATATATTATTACGATCATTAAAATATATTTATCCTACCATTTTTGAGTAATTGACAAACCTTATTAAGCTTATAAATAAACAAACAAGCTCTTATCAAGTGTTTATAAATAATTTTTTAAATAAACAAACAAACTTCTAAAATAAAACAAGCTCGCTAATCAATTAAATAAAATTTAAAATATTAAAGTCTCAAATAAACAAACAAGCTCAACTTAAGAGCTTGGTAATATCTAAACAAGTCAAGCTTGATTCAAGTTCGAATCAAGCTTGAATCGAGCTTGTTTAAAAGCTTGATACCAATTAAACGAGCCAAGCTCGATTCAAGCTTGATCTCAAAAAAAATAAAATCAAACTAAGCCAAACTTAAACAATCATTTCAAAAGCTTGATTAATTTTAGGCTTGATTTAACTCAACTTGATTACCTTATCAAACAATCTTGAACACTGTAAAACTTGCTTTGGCTTGATTCCTTTACCACCCTAATTGTTCATTAGTGGATCAATTTTTTATTAGTCGTCTTTAGCCTTTGTCCATCGACTCATCTAGATTATTTTTTAACTTTTTCTTCTAACATTTGTCTTTAGTTGACTCGATCAATCTCCAACTGAGTAACCTAAATAAACCACATAAACATTTCTTCTACAACTGTATTTTCAATCGACTAAATCTCCAACCAATCAACTTATTTGGATAACCTCACGAATTTTTTTCACTACTGCTTATTTCCAATGAATTTGATCATCCCAATCGACTCAATTATTTTCTCTCATACCTATGGTACTTCTATTATGTTGGTGTATATCTAATAAGAATTGCACTAGTTGTTTAGACATCATTTCTTTTAGGATCTATTTAATTTAGCAATCAATATCCATTTTTCAGTGATTGCCTAGTATACAGCTACTAGAGTAACAGTAACAGAGTATCAGTCTGCTAATGCACATACATTTCTCCAAATTTGAAGAGTTATTTTCTAGAATAGCAGCTAAGAACATGGGTGATATCAAAAGCAATTTTTCTTCTCAAAGTCAAAGATTAATTAGCTAACCATGTCAGTTGAAATCATCTCTGTTGAATCTTTCGTGACGACCACAACCAGGTAAAATTTTGATGCATACTCAAACTGAATGACTTCCAAAAGGTAGAGCGAGGAATAATATCATAGAATCTCAGATATCTGCAGAATGAAAAACTCAATGTTAACCAAAAGGATGCGATGAAAAAAAGTTGGCCAAAGGCTAAACTCACATTTATGGGCATCTCCGCAACAATGAGGCCACTGCTTTCTTCAAGTCCTCTGAGGGTCACCACCTCGCCTCCAACAACCATGTTGATGACGATACCATCTGAACTGGCTCATATTAGATCAGTGCTATGAATTCAAAGAGTGAGTTGGTGAATGAAAAGTGGGAGAAAATGGATACCTGCAGCTAAACAGGTTGACATTCGCCTCAAGTACACTTCCTGCAAATAATTGTAGGATACAACTGCAGATCAAAAATGATTCTTGGATATTGTCAGAGTTCAATGCTTAAACTGATAAAATGGGTTTGCTTCCAGCGTTTACTCAAAGATACATTATACATTCTGCATCGCTATGATTTGATACTGCCAAGAAGTTGGTTAATGGTTAGACATGTTCAGAAAATGTTCTAGATTACTATGAGCTGACTAATAAGTGAATAGGATGGAACGTGCTTTCTCTATATTTATGTCTCACTTTATTCAAAACACACGATTCAGTTACACTTTCAGATGCTAAAGAATCTAAGGTCCTTAATTCATATAATGCTATCAGAACCTAGGTCATTTTCCCATTCTAAAATGCTGAAGAGATTAGCGTATAAGCATGAAAATTCACCTTCTTTGTTGGCAGCTCATAATTAATTACGACACGAGCAGAAAGAGGTGCCTCTCCCGCGCCAACTAGAGGCAGACATGCATCTGTTACAACTATCATACATGACTTTTTCGTTTCACTACTAGATTCCAGACCATCCCCTGGAAAAAGGCTACTGTTTTGATTCCATCCAGCACTGGAGTGGCGGAACTTTTCCAGTATCAATGCACGCTCATTATCAGCCAAATCACTATACTGCAGAGGCAATATTATTTCTTACTAGTCAATTTATGGCGATGGCGAAATGAAAAGTATTACATCTAACCAAACAGTATAGTTTCAAAAATTAACAGAATTAACTCTTAGGACTCCATTGCAGAAGAAGATATAATTAATTCCCATCAGGAGAGCAAGTAATACCATAGTGATCTTGTATATAGGGATAATTTTCTTATTTAATTAGCAATTGCTGAAGAAAATAAGAAAATGGTTCAGCAAGTGGCCAACACATATAAATAGATATGTAAGAGGACTATCTTTAGCCACTAGTTTATAAAGAACTGAAATGAAGAAACTTAGAACTATAGGTATAAGAAATATCAGGAAAAAATCATATTGTTATTTGTTGTATCATCTTGCAGGGATCATAATTTTGAAAACAAAATGGAATGCATCATGTTAAACTGTGAGGCATGAGTTAACAAATAGATGGTTCATCGGTATGGAGCCCAGTTGACTATAGATTAGGAATGGATCCCAATTCCTTAGCTACAACATTAACAAACGCTTTAGGTTTCTCTGATGGGATATCTGATGCAAGTATTTCTAACAAGAATTTGTTTCTGTAAATACTCGTATGAAAAAATTGTTCCCAACTTCAATTTAAATAACCAAAAAAGTCCTAGGAAGGATAAGCTTAGTCTTCTGCAAAACAAAAATCTGTCATTTAATGGCCACCAACTTATCTTGTGCAAGAATCGAGTAAATCAACTGCTCGAAGGTGAAATATCACGTACCAATGGGGTAAGGGAGATGAAGGAGAGATTGGCTACGGCCGCGCAGACCGTATCCAGCTCGTCGCGTGAACTGCAGCAGATCACGATGGGGAGCGATTGGCGGCGCCCTGCGACCCCTAGAAGATCCAGCAGCGTCTCCTGCCATCCACAATTCAAGCTAGCTGCAATTGAGCCTCACTAAGAGTAACACACCTTTCTGAAGTGAGGGGTTCCGGGAGCGTACCATCTTGAACTGAAGCCGATCGACCGCGACATAGAAATGATGCCCAGGGCTGAAGTGAGACGCGAAGGAGGAGGAGGGAGGGGAGGGGGAGGGTAGCGTCGCCTCCGCGTGATCTATGACCGTTCCCCTCATCTCCCTGCGTGCTTCCACGACCACGACGATGTAATGGCAGCTTTTAGGAGGACGGCGATTGCTGGAAAAGGAAAGCGAGCGCCTCAGGAACCGACTCTTGCTATCCCAGATTCGGCCTAGCGACATCAAATGGGCCGGTTACAGGCCTGATAAGGCTAAGTTGGGCTGGCCTGAGCTAGGCTAGAGACTGGTCCGACTTTCCCTGTTGATTGAGTTGGGTTTAGATTTCTAAATTCGCAAATCTCAGCCATAACAATTTGCATTAAGGTAAGATTTTTATTTTTTTATTATTGTATTCATTTAATTAAGTTGCATTTTTATCATGTAAATAAATTAATACTAATCTAAAATTTATATTATGATATAATGGAAAGACCGAATTTATGACAAAAAATTAAAGATATTTTTTTATTAGAATTGTACTACCTCTTTCATTTTTTATCAAAATAATATTTTATCCCACATTAATATATTTTTTCAAAATTATCATTACTTTTAATATTATTAGAGGAGTTATAAATTTATACCTACTACATAATTATAATAATTATAATTTCATAATTATTATAATATAGATAATTCAATTCTAATCAATACTAAAAACATTGAGTTTTAGTCGTTATAGTATATAATTGTTATAATATGGATATTTTATTTTTAATAATATTATATTATAGCAACACTTTAACTTTTATCAAATATTAATAAAACTGTAACATGACAATTACATAACTATCATATCTCTAGTCGACATTGGCCAATATTAATTAATATAGGTCAATTTTATATTATAATAATTATAAATCATAATTGATATTTTATTTATGATCAATGCTAATTAACATTGTATTGTAGAAATTACAATCATGTTATAACTATAATGGTACAGTGGTAGAAATTATAAAAATAGTAGTTGCTAGTTATAGAATATCACTGCTATAATTACATAATAAATATGATTTCATAATTATTATAATAATATAATAAATAAATAAATTTTAAAAAGTAAAATGTACAATAATAAAATAGGACAATTTTTTAATAATAAATAAAAGAGGAAGATTCAAATATAAAAAAAATATCCTTTTAATTTTTTACTCTAATGTTTTTATAAAGTCATATGTTATTAGGACAATTTGACACAAAGTGACATTATCCTTTTGATGTTGAAAAGATTACGAATTAATTTAAGTATTTTGTTCTTACAATTCAATTAATTTTAAAGATAATCAATTTAATTTTATAAAAAAAATATATCAATTTCTAAGAATAAATCACAGAAGCGTTGCAGTAAGTCAACAGCCGACTGTAGTCTTCATCATTCTTATAAATCCATCCAATATCAAATCAATAATCCACATGTAAGTTCCCACGGGATGATCTATTGGCTAGTGCATGAGGTGTTGTCATAATGAAATCTAGGAGTCAAATCCTGGCTAGTAGCCAAGTTCATGCCCCCCTTATGTACTAGTCATTGTTCGGACTGGCTAGACTAGCCCCCGTGATTTACCTCCTCCGTGTTGATCTTGGGACGAACTGACGGGAGCGCTGGGGGCGAACGTTTCGCCTTTTGCCACAATAATCCACATGTAAAAGCAAACTCACGGGCTTTTTAACTCATGACCGCTCAGTTTAATTTTTTTTACAAAGTTGAATGCTAATATATGTCGAGGATTGAATTGATAATTAGTACATATAATATTATCATCATAAAATTTAAAAATTAAATTCTGATTAATAATCAGATTTTTATTTTCTCTCATATATTAATCACCATTCAAGTTAGTTAGATTCTATAATTTATCTCTTTCGTATTGATTTTGAAACGAACTAACGAAAATGTTAAAGATAATGTTTCATTTTTTATCATCAAAATTGAACCGTGATGTATAATTTATTTATGTTATATTTTAATCGTTGTGTCATGTCCGTGGGGACAAGATTAAGAATTTTATATTTTCGTACGATGAAGAGAGAGGTCTGACAAAATATATTGTGAAAACTAAGTCATCATTCTCAATCTCGAATCAAGTGACTTCAAATATTTTATGAAATATTATCTCTAATTCCAATAAAATATTTAGAGAGACAATGTATTCAAACAACAATAAAAATTATTAAAGATGCATTTTATAATTAATATTTTTTATGTCTCATAGACATAAATAGCACTATTTTTAACATTTGTAGCGATTGTAATGAATTCTCACATTGTAGACATATAAAAAAATAATTTGTTTTAAATGTTTTGAAAAATCTTATACTACCTGAAACATTTCTATTAGTGATAGTGTCATAAACACAATGAGATTATAAAGAAAATCAATATAAAAATATAATCACATTTTATGAATTAAATTTTTTATTTATGATATTGTTAAGATTGTATAACTACTAGATTAGTGATAAATTAAGATAGAAATGAGACGATCATAAAGTGTGCAACATAGTTATTGAAATGTCCTTAGTTATAGTGATTTTGTGATAGAATATTGACTAAATGGTGTAATTAATACATATTATGTTCATGTTATATGATAGTGGCAAACATTCTCACATCTTTAAACATATAGATGCTTAGACAACTATATAGATCAGATTATTTAAAAACAACTCACTAAACATCACTAATTACGAGAACCTATTTGATATATTTTCTAATTCTATGGGGGTCTCATGTCGATAAGTGTAACTAATCCTTAAACTTGAGATTACTACTTTTCTTATAAGACTATGTTATTTAGTTCAATGGGGGTCTTACCTAAAAGAGTCCAACTAGTCCTTAGATTTGAGATTACTATTTTTCTCATAATATGATTAATTAGCATACTTTAACACTTAGGGGTTGGAACTTTGAAAGGGTTATACACAACTATTTTGCATGTTTCTATCTGATGAGAGAGAAATCGATATAGTATTTAAGATTTATGATAAAAGAGATAGCATATTAGATAGTTATGATTAACTAGATAACATTGAATTTGAAATGATCAATTTGATTCTATAAAAAACTTTCATCGACCGTCAAGATAAATTGAAAAGCGCTAATGGAAGTTCATCCAGATGGCTAATATTCTTAGGCTCGCTTCTTATTGGAGAAAAAATTTCTTATAATGCGCTGCAGCTAAGATTCAAATCTTAAATCTCTTAGTTATTTATTGGAGGGTCAAATTATTATACTATTACTTGAGGGACGAATATATTAAGATAATTGATTCAATCGATGATCATTTGAATTAAATTTATGCATAATAGAAACCGCATGAGATGAGTTCTAAACTTAATATTCCTTCTAGTGACAGATATATTGAATGAACTTGGATGTGCTATGGTAAGACGAACTCTAAGTTGCTAAGAAATTCTAGATCTTCCTCTTCTTGCTTAAGCATTCAATCAATCTTAACTTAGACTTTCATTTGCTAAATATCTAATTAGACTTGATCTATCTAGACTTTCATTATTACATCTACAATGCTTGCATCGCACGGACATACTTGACACACTTCATTAATAGTCATCATATAACCTAACTTGAGCTTTTGTTCAAACATCAAAACTCATGGCACCAACAATAGGAACACAACAAGGGTTCATATTTGAGTTTTGGATATTTTGAGTCCATGTACAAGTTTTGTCAAAACTAACTATATGAGTATAAATTGGAAAAAAAGAAGAAGACATTTGTACAAGTCTAGAGGGTCTAAGAAGTATGGTAGGGTTCATATTTGAGGTTTGAGCAATTTGAGTCCTTATAATAATTTTGTCCAAAGTTACTATATAGTCTTAAACTACTAAGATTTGGATGGTCTAGTTCCATGTACTAAATTGCTACGGGAACTTAAATTGTTCAAAATTTTAAAATAAAAGGTTTTATATGAGACAAGCTAATCTAGGGAACAAAGCAAAGTCCATACTTGAGACTTGAAAAGCATGGTTCTATATAGTAGTTGTGGCCAAAAGAAACATTGATATACGACTCCATGAGCTTCAAATCACATAAACTCTAAAAGTGAACATACCACGAGACAAGCATAAATCTTGGAACTCTTTGGGGTATCATAAAATCCTAAAACCCTAAACCATAAAATGCATCAAACTTGTCACTATCCTTTGAAGGATGGACTGTTCATAGTGGTCACTCATAGACTGAGTTTGCCATGAAATCACTCAATATGCTTCTTAAACTTCTGTGGAAGACTGGATTCACATCATGTGGAGACTTTTACATATTTCAAATACAATACCCATTTCAGCATTGCATGTAACAGCAATTGATAGCTTCGTCAATAAGAGTAGTCCAACATATTAGACAAGAGTAAGTAGGCCACCATTGGCAACAAAATTTACTATAGATAGATTTCCATGCTGATTAACTTTGAGGACTGGCATAGCGGGCAGAAGTTGAACTTGATCTCGCACTCCTTGCACAAGCAAAGATGCCGACAAGGCAATAAAAGCATGCAAGCTTTCTTGACTCCACAAATCTTACAAGCAGTCTCCTTCAAGTTCCTGTTTTGTTTTAACATGAGCTGCAAATTGACATCGCTATTGCAGCAAGAGGCTGTGTCATCAACTTCACTGTCGCCGCAACCTTCTTCGTTGTCTCTGTTCTGAGCATTAAGTTGCCTGAGATTATACTTCAGCGAGTTAATCAAGTTCTCATTGTACTTTGCACGTTGCTGCCAAGCACCAACTTCTACTGACAATTGTTTCATCTGTTCTTCAAGATCCATGTTCTTCTTGTTCATGTTCTCCAGTTCTGAATCTTTCTCACTTATCTTTTTGAGGATCTTATCCTCAACCAATGCAAGAGCTTGTAACTGTTTCGCTCGAACCTTCTCTAATATTGATTTTCTTAGACGCTCACCCTAGAAATTTGGGAGCAACCCCATGTTAGTGCATGATACTACAAACACTCAATACGCAGCATGGTACACAAAAATATACCTTGAAAGGATATGCATAATCATTAAGGAATACACTTCAACCTGACTAACAACCTACAGCGATGAACATGAGCACCTAAACAAACAGATATCATTCAAGAAAACCAACTCCAAAAGATAAAGAAATACTTTTATCAAGAAATACATGTAGTTTGCGACATCAACTCTTTCGACCTGTCCTACTAAGATGTTGTTGAGGCACAAGCAAGTTTACCAGCAAACAGCAAGCAATGATGGTTCATTATTTCAAAAGGGAATGGCTTTTAAAAACAAATCAACGCCAAACATGCAAAAAGAATTAGACACTACAAACTTATATCTCAGGTGACAATGAATTTCGTTCAAAATGGCACACCATTGCCAAGATAAAAAAAAACATGAATGCTGACGAGAAGAAAATATACTAATCAGTGCATAAGCTAAACTCAAGCTCTTATCAGTTTGTAACAAATTATCAAGATATGAGAGACTTTTTACACTTATACAATTAGTGAACTAAACACATTGCTCTGTTATCATATGAGAGAACAAATGTAGAACATAGATAATAGATTAATCCCTCACAAGAGGCAAATTGCTTTGGTGATTTTATATGGCAATCAGTAAAACACAAACAATTGTTCAGCGCACAACTGATCTAGACAAAAACAACCAAATAATTCACAAACTCGATGTGCTACAAAAGGCGGTCATATCCTTTTTGCACTTGAATTGAAAGAATAGAATGCAAAAGATTAAGCCATATCGAATGCATCACATTAACTTCACACTAACTTCATAATTGGAGAAAATGCTGTCATGGAGAAAATGGAGCAACAATAAGTATAAAATAAGAAACAGAATTTAACCTATAGCAAACGTAGCGATGCTACAGTAAACAGTCAATACCTCAATCTTGATAAAGCGGTCCATTTCAGCCTCCATCCCCTGCAACTCGCGATCGATGTCCTCATCGACAATCCGGTGGAGCAGCTGCGGCGACTCCCCAGACGAGACTGCCACTCTCCGGTCGTCCAGTGAGAGTCCCAGCCCTGTGGACACCGGTCTCGTCTGCAGGAAATCGATGGACGTTACCTGCGAGTCATCTAGCGAATCCTGCTCCTTAAGCCGCTTCGTCCTCGGTTCCCGTCCGTCCGCCGCCACCGTAGCGCCGGGTGCAAGGTCCATAACGTTAACGACTGCGACTAGTCAAAAATTGATAAGAGAAGCAAACGAGAAGGAAACCCTAAAAAGAACGCAAGGTAGCAGATTACCGGAAGGACGAGGAGAGTCGGGGAAGCTTGCAGCATTGGGCAAGGAGATCGGGGGCGAGATTTGGCCATCAATCGGCACAAAGTTTCTGCTTTTGCCGGAGAAAGGGTTTGAAAATTGTGGAATTTCCGGTTACGTCAACAGAGAGGAGAGAAAAACACAAAATTGAGGAGAGGAGAAAAGTTCAAAACCTGAAGGGAATGGATTGCAGCGGCTTCTGCTGTTGCTGCTGCCGCCGACGCTGGTGGTGTTCGAAATTGCGCTGCTGCAGGAAGTATGCCATGGCGAGGCGAAGAAGGGGGAGAGAGAGAAGGGGAAAGCGGCAAAACGAAGATATTTTGGGCGAGAAAGCGACAAAATTTATTTAAAATATGTTAAAATTATTAGAAAATCTATAGCAATTTTATGGAAACGGTCACATATTCTTAACAATTTTAATTAAAATTATTTATAATAATTTTAACCAAAACTAATACATATTATAATTTTGACAAAGGTTATTACACTTATATAATAATTTTAAATAAGATCGTTATATGTTATACTGATTTTGAACAAAAATAATATAATAGTATTGAAGATAATTTAATTAAGTTGGAACAAATTTTAATAAGTATAAATAATTTTATTTTATATTATAAAACAAA